>JAHZNP010000284.1:0-82688 GCA_020615345.1 Triops cancriformis
CCGATGGCCGCACTCAGATCGTCAGCTACAAGGCTGACGACTACGGCAACGTCGCCGATGTCAAATACATCGGAGAGGCCAAGTACCCCGAAGAGAAACCCTACAAAGCTGCCCCTCAATACTCCGCCCCTGTCTCCTCTGCGCCCGCCTACAAAGCTCCCGCTCATGAAGCTCCCAAGGTCTACAGCCCTACTCCTGTATACACCCCGAAATACTAATACCAAAATGTATATCTGTATATATAGTGTGATATAAATAAATATTTTACTTGCACATCTATTATTTTTAGTGACTCCCTTCATTGTTTACATAGAATATCGCTGAAGTGAGATTTTTTCTCAGCAACTGATCGACGCATAAAGAAGAAATTGAATGTTTTGTTTCATTTCCTTTGAATACCCGAATTATAAAGATACAGAAGTTATAAGCTAATAAAAGCTGGTCACATTCAACTCATTGTTGTGAATGCGCCTTAAATTTTATTCATTTTCATTGAATTTGCCGTTCGTTGATTTTCTTTGACTGAATTTAACTGACTGCATTTAATGTTGCATTAGTTGGCTCAACTTTTACAACAAGATTTGATTTCTTGTAAGACCGGATTCTTAAAAGTAGAATGGATTTAACGTCGCTACTACCGCTGAAAGCTGCCGAGAAGTTAATGGCCAAAGTTAGAAGAAACATAGAAAAGTAAAGCTAATTATTTGCAAACAACTATTTAAATTAGAACCTTTTACTATTTATTTTCTTACTACTTACAATACTTGACAAAGGAATGTTAGGGTTTGATCACTTTCTCAGATCGGGTTTTTGAATTACATTATTTAGTCCTATTCACGTTAACTTGCGAATCAAGTTGAAATCATTTATTTAGGACGGCCCTCTACTTTGATGAGCTACTGGGATTCGAAGAACTTCGAAAAAAATAGAAACGAACTGTATAGGGCTTTTACCAAATTACGCCCCTCGCGAAAAGAGTTGGCGAAATCCGCCATTTTGGGTCCATTTCAGTTGAGGTAAACAAACAACAAACAATATCAAACAGTTTTCCGTGAATATTGGATTTGCTTACAGCATTTACAACTAGCTCAGGTAAAAATGAAAACAAAAAGACAGTTGTTAGATAATCCTGACCTACCTTAGATTTAATAAAATCTGAAAAATGACCAACTGTTGTGTTCCTTTATGCACTGAACACTGAGGACGATCAAACAAAGGAAAGCAAGGGCCTAAGATAACATCTGATCGATTACCAAAGGAGCCAAAGTGTCAGGAGAATTTTCTTTCGTGTATAAAGAAAAACTTTGGAACACCTTATAGGGTAACTTAACATAATTTACTTATATTTACGTCTGAAAATGTGGACCCAAAATGGTGGATTTTAATTCCTGTGAGTCACTGCTAGATGTCGCTAGTGAATTTGGTAAAAGCCTCATTGACGTTATCTAAAACAACATCAACAGGGAAAATGATCACGCTACAAGTCTGTAACAAGTGTCAGAGCGGTGCAGAAAACAACCACAAGAGATGAAGTGGACTTCTCAGCCACTTTCTTTTCTGTATAAAAGCCTCACTTCTACCACCAGAAATATCAGTTCACTACGAACCAAGCAACATTGCAAATGGCTGGCAACGTCTCTGATGCAGGGGAAACGCCTAAGGGATGCATCAAGAAATCTCTATCAACGTCTTTCTGGAGCTATTAGGCGGTAGATCTTCTAACTGGCCATTTCTGGCACGAAGAAAACAAAAATTACGAGAATTCAACGCGCCCGTAATTTAGCTAAAATATCAGAAAGCGGCGTCAAAAACTCAGAGCCTAATCCATATAATTATTGACCCAATAGGAAATAAAAGAAAGACATAATCTGAAATGAGGGTCATCAGTGCTCAGAAACAGACGGGCCTACATTAGTTTTTAAACCTCGCAGGGCAGTTTTTGTTTTATCGAGATTCGTATATAACGGACATTTTGTTGGTACCTTTGTAGGTTCCTTACAGCGAGGTTTCACTGTCTTGTTCTTTTAATCGTCTCTGAAAGCAAACATCCACAAATAAACTTTACAAGCGATCGACTTCATTTATCACACAATTGACTAGTGGACGAAACTCGATTGGTTCGTAATTCCGCTATACTGTCACGGCATAACCTGTGACACTATAGGTCCCATTGTAAAAGTGAGACACTTGTTGGTTATTTACGTAACAATATCGTACGAAGCACCATCCTCGCTATGGAATTCACCGTATATAAACATACCACGCTTGAGTGTCAACCACAACTTACAAAGCAACGCTCTTCCGCAACAGCTGTTGTTGGCCACTATGCAAACTGCTTTCGCGACGCAAATAAACCGTCTTTTCCCCCCGGAATCCTTCTATAAACCCAGAGGGTTTCTTTGCAACTACCGTAACGCCCAAACTTACGTCAACACAGAAAGCCAAGGCCAAGAATTGAGTGTGAAATGCATGCGGCATATAACGAAAGAATAATACAAATGATAAGAAATGCGACATTTTACCTTTTAGTATGCATCCAAGTTCAATGTGTACCGAATTTGGAAAAACACGCATACAACGTCAGTAACTCCCCACCAGTAACCAAGATGTAAAATAAGACTAGGGAGACACGACGGAAGTGTTGCCAAAATGAGCGTTTGCCTGGGTGTAGCGTACTACCTTGTAAAATTATCAGACTTCATTACAATGCTATTAGTCATGTTTGCGTAACGGGCTATCATAAAGAACAAAGTTTTCTCTTAATTCTCTATAACTTACTAGTATGTCAGTTGTCAGCGTTCCTAGTTCACAAATAACAAAAAAGCTAATACAATCGCTCGTGACACATCGTTTCTGCCTTGTCCATTTTCGCACAGCAACATGATCCTGCACGTTGGCCCCGCCTCGTTGGGCTTTTCCCCTTTCTGGCCAATTCTTATTTACCAAGGTCTGTTTTGAACGTGATGCACGTGGAGAAGTGGTTTTGTTGTTTTCCAGACCTGAAAGTCTTTGTGTTAAATGAGGGATCACCGACTTGACTGGATATGGGAACATGCCATGAAATACCGCTTTGCAGATGTTTTGAATGGTTTAAACTTTATTAGTTTATTTATCGACGAATATTAAGTTTGAGCATGGTCTAGAACTGGAAGATGTATTTTCGACTGTTCCCCCGGCTGTATCCTCAAGAAACGTCTTGATCTGCTATGAAATAATTCAACGATTCGCAGAAGCAGAAAGAAACGAAGTAGAAGATGTTTGGTCAGCGCGGTATTTGGAGAAATCCCTACAAACCTTACTGGCGACGTTTCAACAAGCTTCTAATGATAATAGCGAAAAAGATCCTTACCTGTGCCAAAGAAGGTTCGACCTCTTAGATCTGACGTTGTCTGAGTTAAATCAACTGTTCCTCTGCATGAAATTACTGGTAAGCTACGTTTGTCTAAAGACAATGAAAACTAGCAAGCCTTTGTTACACCTTTATAGATCCTGGTTAATATGGTACAAAGTAACGGCTGCGAGTTTTCTGCACCTTTTGCAATGAGGAATTTTGGGTTTGAGGAGCTCCCGGATTATTTTAACACTATTCATGAGGTAAGTAAAGGTTATTTTCCAGTAATTCTCAAAAGACTGGATTTGTCAGCTTTTGCTATGTATTTTAAACTCGCCGTCAAATCGCGTTTACATGAGAAAATGTGTTCATTCCACAGTGTTTGTGTTTAAAGAGAGCCGGCATATAAAGGTCTGAATTGTTCGTAAGATATGTAATTAGTCGTAAAATGTTTACTATTCACCTATTGTATCGCTGAGCTAACACAGCTCATGCAGCTTTGTTATTTTTTTGTGTGTGTACCTCATAAGTTGTTAGTCGTGCATGAATCGAAACGAGCATGAAACACATTTTCTCCTTTCTGACGCGTTATTGAGGAGTGTTTACATTTGTTAAGTGCAGTTTCTGCTTTATTTAATATCCGTTTTGAATTTACTCTAGGGTGTAAAAGACGAAGACCAAGCGTTCTTCGAAAAGGCCCGCAACTTGACGTTATGGTTAATGCAGAATCCACCTGTGCAAATACTAGATTTCATTTCCCATCAGTTAAGACCCATAGTTGTACAATACTCACGAATATTAGCTCCGTACCTTTATGGACAGGTTCCGTGCACTGTTATTGAATACGTACGTACCCAAAAAAAAATTCACTTGAGAGTAGTTCTTAAAATATCTGCGTCTTTCAGATGCACTTTGACAAGACCGATGATTATTCCTACATAAAAGATCCCGTACTCCATCTCCTGCTGTCGACAGTACGCCAGTGGTCAAGAGTTGACCACCCGACTTGCCAGCAAGATCTGTTAAACGTCATTAAGAACATCCAAGATAAAATGGAGCATCGAGAGCAAAAAGCGGAGGAGCTCTATGTGATTTATTTTTTTCCATTTTTTTTTACTTCTATCTCCGTTTATTATCTTTATTACTAGTTTAATTACAAAACATCATAAAATCTTGTCGGTTTCTCCATTTGAAGAATCTCATTGACGTTTTTTCTACATTTTTTATTCTACTGTTCTTTTCTACATGTCTTTATCGTGTTCCTCTTTATTTTTGAATATTCTGCAGCGTTTAGATTTTTATTATGCATTTTGTCTTTGTGCTTGTAACATCTCATGCTATCATTCCACTTTATTTTTTTATTAAACGTGTCCCGACGAGAGCACTAATTGCTCTCTCTTGTGTATCTTTATTGTAGTTTGATAGGCAGGGGCTAATTATGCATAATTCATTTCTGTCTTCTTTGTATTTCATTTTTTAAATATTTATTTTATTATTTTGTATCTTTTCGGAAACTTAATTATTCCTCCAAATTTATTTTATTTTTAGAATTTACGTATTCGCCTGTTGTCGTATATATATTTCATTCTTTAATGTATTTATTACATTGTTATAGATTCTTTTATTATTGTTCACATCATTATCAAAGTTAGTGTCAAGTGTCACATTCTTGTCCAGTGTCCCTTGTGTGCTCCAGAGATCGACTGTTCAAGAAAGCAAAATTGAACTAACGTTTCTTATTTATTTCTGTAGCACGAGCTTTGGGACGATATTGACTGCAGCCGCTCAAGGACTCGGCGCTATTTTCCCGCTAAATTCCGAACTTCAGCTACGTCCTTACCAAGCTATTTTCAAATAAGTGAAACGGAAGCAAAACCTTTGAAACCTACTTCTGCTATCAAACAGAACACATTGGCGAAATTAAACACTCTAAAAGATAAGTTCGTTTCGATTTTTGGTTCTGAGACTGTGAGAATCGGAAGTCCTTTCCCTCCGCAAACGTTTGAATGGGATCCCCACCGTGAGAAAGTCCGGTATGTGAAGTGTCGGAAAATTTTGCGACTGAAGTCCATTCCTTCCGTTGTGGAATTGGTAACGCAACTTAGGAAAGAATCAACCATTCGTGGCGATCGGTTACAGGCTTCATCTGCAGCGGACGGATGTCAGCCGTCCCAGGAAGACTTGGTCGTCCTTAGAAGAATAGTTTCAGATTCGCAAAGAATTCCAAGTGATGTCAGCGACTCAGCTAAAATCAATGTCAATGAAAAAGTGGTGGATATGGTTTGCGGTTTGGATTACTCATGTCCACTAATTTGCGAGGAAACATTCCAGAGCTCGTCCACCAACTCCTCAGCATTCCAATGTAAGCAAGAACCTGCGAGCTCGAGCTCCGTCCTCGATGACATCTGTTCATCCAGTGAGAACGATTCTCCGGCTGTGTCTCAACGTATTAATCGAATTCTGTTACGAGCATTGCACTCAAATGAACCAAAGTAAAGACCAAATTCAGTCTTCCATCAGTCGTTAATTATTCGCCAAATTTCCATCATGTGTTTCTCCGTTTATAATGCACGATGACCAATGTGTTTAAATTAATATGGGATATAACGTGTTTTCCTAAGGAGGAATATCTTTTGTTTATATTTCATGGAAATACAGGATTGTACGCAAGTTTTCTCAATGTTTACAACGGTTCACAACATTTTGCTATATGGGGGTATAACAAATCTAAAGGAATAAAACCATAGAAAACGCAAGCCAACGCACCTTTCTGTACCGAATCTTTTCTTGTACAGAAAATGACCTCTGAAATTACGGTTTTACGCTGTAAAATTGCATGGTAACAGGTTTTCCTGACTAGAGGCTATGAAACAGTTTGCACATGGATAGCTACTTGCTTACTTGAGGCGGGAAAATTGAGACATTTGATTCCGGAATTTGGCTTGCTGTTTAAGGTATATATTTATATATTAAAAAAAAACATGCGGGCGTCTGGGTTTTCTTATAAAAATGATGCGGCACAGGAAGAAAAAAGCGGTTGCAAAATTTTTTTCACCACCCAGCCTCGATTTTGTACACCCAACCCATCACAACGCTTGCTTGGCTTAGCTATCTTTTCTTTCTTTTTTTCCCGGCACCTATAAAAATACTCCTGTTGTCACTAAGTGTCACCGTTTCACATTCGGATCTTGAGAAGCCAAGTGTCGAAGGCAATCCAAATATGGGGACTGCAACGGTTTATGTAAAGACAACTGTCGATGGGCTTCCGCCAACGAAAACCATTGACGTTTCCTTCCTATTTTTATCGCACAAACAAAAGGAAAGATGAGCATGGGTTACAAAAACAACTTATTGAGGTATTATGTTTTACCAATTGTTTTGGAATCATCCCATTCAGCGAGCTCCTCGGTGACATTAAGGATATAAACCACAGTTCGATGCTTCCTCTCGCCATTCTGCTGCAAAGAAAACACAAGAGAGACACGCTTATTTATATAGTTAAAGTGGTTAATACGTGCCAATAAGGGTTTAAAACGTTTACGGAGCACCAGTTTTACTTCAAAAATGCCTAAGCATCGCCCCAAATCTCCTTTCACGCCAGCTTCCTCCAAAACTTCCCGAATGGCAGCCACTTCAGGGTTTTCGTCAGGTTCTAAACCGCCGCCGGGCACAATCCAACGTTCGGGTTCATTCGATGATGAGACCAGCAGTACCTACACACGAAATCACGTATACAAATGAATATTACGCTTATCTTCTTTCCGGTGAACTGCGCGGAAATGTAATCATTGCTCAAGTACCAAGACAGGACAGGATTCTAACCAACCAGATAAGATTATGTTTTAATTGAGCGTCTAATTGCCATGTTTCAGTCCATATTATGTAGCGAAAATGCTAACTGTTTTTATATTTTTTATTAATACTTGAGGATTGAAACCTTAGAAATCCTTGTTGGAATTACTTTTTACAGTAAACCCTCGGTTTCACAGATGGTGGAATGAGAGGACTTAGCCAACTGTTTACTTGGTAATTCCGCTTCATTGGCAATGTTTTAAAATTACTTTAGGACACAGTATGCCAAGCAGACTGCATGAATTTCTCCACTATTTCCGCTATAGATATCTAAACCAGGGTTCCAGGTAGAGTTAAGACACAGACAAGTAAAACTGCAAGCGAATCTTCTGGCAATATCGGACTGCCCCGTGGCTGTGGATCGCTTAGTAATTAAGTAATCTTTAATTCTTGGATACGTCCGCGAGTCTGAACGATACAGGTATTACGAAATCCACACTTGCAAATCCACACAGCTATGTCTGAGTTTTCAGTGCAGTAAAATCTCGATACAACGATGCCGGGTTTTAATGAACCGGCGTCTATCACGAGCGACGTGAGCAGGCCTCGAAAATGTATAGGGAGGCGGTGAGTATAACCAATTTACCTACAATAAATTTCGCTTACAGTTAAAAAATGTAACGGAGGTTCCTGTGGTCTTTTACACATGGTATTTTGCTTTGCTAGGGCGAATACTAGCGCAGCGTGGGATAAGGCGTAACAAAACAGTAGCACAACGAGAACGTTTCAGTTTCTCCAATGACAACGCGACTTTAACTAGGGTTAGGAATAACGACCCACGCATCACAGGCTAATTTTGCATACAACAAGCTTCGGGTATCACGACAGGTTTCTTCCCTCGTCTTAAAAATTCGTTACAGCGAGGTTTTACTGTAATAGGTCCTGCGCCATTCACAGTCCTTTTCTTTGAGTTTAAACTCCGCTGTATTTATATTGTTGAAAACCCTGTTGTATTCTAGGATATTCTCCACTACAAACTAAAAGACAATCTTGCGGGAAAAAGGTAAAAAATATATATACAGTATAAGGCAACAGGTTGAAATATAAGTTAATGCAAACGCCGCTTCAAAGGTGCAATACAAGGCAAGTACCAATGAGTTTTTAATACCTTAGCGTTATGGTAGTCTGCAGAAAGTTCATAAGTACAGAATACCTCAGAATAGTAAGTTTGATGGTAGAATACCAGTCAATCAACCAAATGGGTGCCACCCAGCTTTATAGCTTGATAGGGTGTGTCGCTAGTAATTGTCTCTATACCTGAGATGGGCGTAATGTAACCAACTTGACGACAGTGACTTAATTTTAGTTCAATTGAACTGAATGCGATTTGTTTAGTTTTTTGTCTTGGCTTAAGCAAAAGGATTGAAAAAGCTGTCACAGGCTTGGAAAGAAAAAATTCACTTAAAAATACACTCTTCCGTTTGAAGTTTTTTCAAAGTAGACACAATACAGAGGAATGAATGTGAAACATGGATCGAAACTGAGCTTTTCTCCCTTCGATGTTATACGTGTGCACCTGCTGTCTTCTCTCACGAGCCAAGTCGTAAAAACTGTGGAAAACAATACTGATTTGCTCTTGGCGTAACACGGAGTCTCGAACTCCGAAATATTTCGAATTATCCTACCTTGCAAAAATTTACATTTCAAAGTGATTTAAACTAACTTTACTTTAAAATGTCACAGCTGAATTGATTCGAATTAATTTAACTTAGAAACGTTTATTTAGCTCAGTCAAAATCACTTGAATTTCCACTTGGATTCCCCCAGATCTGCTCTAGTATTAAAAGGTTCTAAGCTTTAGAAGGTTCACACGCATACAAAACGATGTGTTCAAACAGTTTTGTTTCAAGTGTTGTATCTATCCTATCTTCCTGAAGTCTTTTAAATCAGTATTTGCGAAGATGGCTGCACACCAGGACTCGGATTATGATTATAATTTTTCGTGACCTCGTGGAAAATGGCGAACCCTTTTTAATTTCGTTCGACAAATGTGAATTTCTCCAGTAGTTATTAGAAATGTGGTTTCCCAAACATTAAATTCTATTCATGGGCTTAAGAATGTCGTTAGCTAATACAATTCCGTTATTAGATGCGTTTTAAGCTTACTAAACCGCGTCCATCGCAGACTCTTCTAATTTTCCTAAACGATGTAGAATGTATATCCAGTTCTAACAAGATTCAACATTAGCTGGGCAGGACGTAGACGACAGAAACCGGCTCTCAGCTCGTCTCAAGTAGCCTCAGCCCAGAAACCCTAACATTTAATTCCCGTTCGCTGATATCTCTGCTTGCCTACATCCGTAAAATCCACGAGAACCCTATTATCTCTGAAAACAAAGCTCATAGACATCATTACGCTTGAGAAAAGGGAAAAATTTGTCTTTCATCTCGTTATCCAATTTGCGTTTCCAAGAGTGGGTTGGAATTGTGTATCTTAACTGAACTAGCTTAACCGTGGCTTTCATTTCCGAGTTCATGTTGAGTTTCCTTTTCCCCATGTTTTCTAGCGTGTTGTTGTGTTGCTGCTTTGCTATGTAAACAGGCTTGAAGGCTTTAAGGGAGGAAAGATCAAATTTCTCGAAGGCGCTTTCCCTCTGCACCACGGGGTCAAATGAATTCATCACGTGACAGCAACGCATTAAACGCCTCTCGACAATTTTATTTCATGCTTAACACCGAAAAACGAACCCAAATGACCGCATAATCCTCTTTATCCCCGCCAGCCGGGCGTCTCGCTTTTTTTTGCTTTTTTACAGCTTTGATATACACGTAGTTATACCAAAACACACACAACTTCTGTTGCGTTTTGTCTTGGCTGTTGCTAAATTTAGCCCCGTAGCTGGTTTTAGCCCAGAGATGAGAACAATAATGTTCCTGGCTTCCCAAAACTTTCTTTGGCCTTGGTGACTAAGGGACGGTATCCTGTGCTTCATTACGAACGGGAAAAAAAAACATTTGGTTCATAATAAAATCTCCCATACCTCCTTTTCCGACCCCTGAGAACCATTTAAAAAGCTTTTCTTGATACGTTTCCGCGCTTGTTTATTTTGCTAACAAACAACAGGCCAACAAAGCTGTAAACTCGCTTTTCGCTGAGTTTTGCTCTCATTTTCATGCTTCACCTGGTCTCATTTTCGTGACACGCACGTGTTGTAGACACAAAAGTGAGACACATAACCTGTCGCCGTAGTAAAAACGTCGAAGGAAGACAATTTGGTCCGTTTTTTGCTAGTGATCCAATGCTTTTTTTTTGGGTGCACTAGTCACATTTTACCTGCTCGAAGCTTGTTTGTGTCTAAATTTTACCTCGTTTTCGGTGACACTCCTGACGCAAATACACGCAGCTCGTCTTCGGAAACCGTCCTCGTCATAGAGTCTGGTAGAATCTGGTTTGTCTTTGACCATGTTGGACAAGATTTGCTTCTTGCTTGGGGATAGAAGTTCTTTTTTTCTGGGGTTCTTTCGCACCACGAATAACAGAAGAATTGACTGACCACTGAATTAATCAATAGGTGCAATGGGAACTTTTCTGATCCTATTTGAGAACATAAAAAGGGGTTTAGATTAAAGCACGTCATTGGGGTACAAACGTAACACAAGAGCGTTTTTTATCACCTGCGATAAGAGCGACACTATTTTAAGGTAGCACGTTACTAGGTGAAGCTCCGGCCTGCAAAGAAACAAACTTGCTCCGGCATGGAAATCAACCCACTAACACCTGCAGGGTATTCTGCTGACCCATTCCAAGGACCACTTGGCTTTCAGCTCCGAGTGTCAGAACCCTTTTATATGAGGAAAGGATGTGGGGCAGGTGTGAACTAAACGCTTGACGGACAAGTTGTCCAGACATAAGTTGACTGTTGCTGCCATAACCGTAATAAAAGAACTGAGGAGGCAGGGCTTTAGGTGCGCAATTTACTATTTGCTAGGTCATACCGATTCAAATCGTTCGTGTAGTTCGCGGTCTGGTATTTAGAACGTGTGCGGATTGGCGGCGGTTTCGGACCGGCGCGGAATGTCTATCGTAGAAAGGTTTACTCTCCAACGAACTACACGTATGAGCTCCTACATGAGTTTTGCATTAATTCCTGGCATATTACGTAGGGGATAATTGTAGTTCATGAAGGAAATATTATATAATGGATTCCGTAGTGTTTTAAGATCAGGACCAGACGTGTACAGTTAAGCGAAGTGTAGCTGACCGAATTCGCCGTAGACTGCATGACAAATTCCGGGACCGTAAGTTAGGGTTTACAATCAGGCGGATTATACACGTAGTTGTTTTAGAAATAAGTGTAATCCATTGTATGTGAGGTGTTTAAGCCTAAGAGTGGATTGGGTGGAATTATGTTGTCCCAATCCCCTCAATTTTTTTTCATTAACAGGACTTTCATTACCACACGTTGAGGTCAACAATCTTCTTGCCTGTCCTGAAAAGTTAGGTTTTATGGGACGGTCGACTTTAAGAATGCCTCAGTGGAAGCTGACATGAGTTACGACAGCCATAAATCGGGCTCACACGGCCGCTCGGCTGTTTGTCACGTCGGCCACGGTGGAGCCAAACTGGCACGGGTAAAAATTCTGCAGGTGGCACTCTCATCGCTGGAAGGCAGTGTGACAGAAAAAACTATTGGATTACTAAAACTAAAGAGTCAAATAGGTCTAATTAGGACCTCATGGCATGCTTAATGACGGAATTTAGAAGTCTTGTAAATTAATATGTCATCTCGCTATGCGACTTCATCAATAAACGCTTTGGCTTAGATTAAAATTGTGAACTATACAATCGTCAACGTGTTACAAAAGATTTCGGCCGCAAGGTGGCTGCAACCTCACTTAGCCGATTCGCGTTCGCGAGTTACATCCTGAGTTACGAATCGCAATAGAGGCGGGAACTTTTTTATTCCAGCCGTTGGTGTGACGCTGCCTATATTTTGCTACGTTCAGAAGACGTTAGAGGTAAGTGTGGTAACTTTATACAGAATGATCTCAGAAGTAGCCAATTTTTATTAATTTCAGGTAAACGCGTACTGTGTGCTTCAATGAAACGCAAAGTTGCGGGGAAAGTACAACGTGAAAACCTTGAATTCTTTGAACCGCCCACGAAAGTCAAGAAGCTCGAGTTGGACGTCAATTTTGCATCTCCAGGCTTCAAAGTGGAGTCCCAGCTGAGAACCAACGCACCAACTGAGGAGTTGGTGCATAAGTACAACACTGAATCTGAAACTGTGGAAAAAATTGAAGTTGACGAGCAGCCCGTTCCAGAAGAGTTCAATGCGTATCAATATTGGAAAGAAGCTCTGCCTGACATTCCTCTCGATTTTCCGTTGGACAATCTTATGCACACAGAATAAGTTTTTAATCCTACAAACCAACTATGGCCCCTGATAGCGTGAAAGGCCCTATCCAATCAGCTTACGAGGAGAGCCAAGATTCTTCAACTATTCATGTCAGATTAATTAAAAGCTTAGGAAAACTGTACGAAAAGGTAAACTTCGTTATTCCTTGCACCAAGCTATATTTCAGTAAAGAAAATTTCCCTAGGCACTGGACAAAGACGAATTTCTCTCAATTTTTCTTCATTTTTTTAAAAAACCCCTAATCCACGGCGAAAATGAATCGGCTGTCAATTTAACCCTCGAATTTGCCGCTAATTTCGCATTATCCTTCGACCCGGTAGAAGTTGAAGGCGACGAAGGTCCAGAGTTAGATCTTCATCCTTTTATTAATGGCGTTTTTACGTTTCTTATCAAGGTATATTTTCATAAAATTACTTTTACGTGTGTTAAAATGCTAACAAATTATTTCGTGTGTCCTTACCAGAACCATGGAGCCAAAAGCCACGATGTGCGTTACAGAATCTGTCAGTTCATTAACCGCCTACTCTACAAGCTGCCCGAAGGGGTGACGTTGGACGAAACGCTTTATAATGAGATCTGTGAAGCAATGCTAGCTCGTCTTCATGTAAGCCTAAGGGAATTTTCGCTCGTTCAATAAATTCAGGCCTGTCTGTACAAAACTTCTGCGATACCTTAGCCGTATCTTTACCGTAAATTGTAATTTATTTTACTTGTCTAATAATTTTGCCTTTAAAATTTTTTATATAAAGCCGAATTATGCTTATAACTGTTTTTTTAATTCATATTTAATAAAATTTGCCGTTTTATATTTATTTGTGTAGTAGGACAGATAATAAGAATCAGAAACCTTCAGATTCAGTCAATTCTTATAATAATCATCGTTGACTTATTTCGGTAGGATCGCATCGCGTCAGTACGTATGCAAGCTGTGGAAGCCCTAACGCGTTTCCAAGATGTTAATGACAAGCACTGTGCCGTAATCAAAGGTAACATACTTAAAAAAAGAAGAGAATTTTCAACATCTTGTATTTGTTTTTCCAGCGTTTCGGTTTCATTTGAAGCGTGATCCACACCCTGGCGTGCGTAAAGCTGTTCTGAAAGCGATTGCCATCAATCACCAAACACTTCCGGCTGTATTTAGTCGCTGTCGTGACGTACGCGAAGATGTTCGGCTAATGGCGTACACTTTTATAGCACAAAAAGTCCATGTCAAGTCGCTTTCCATCTCGCAGCGTGAAGAACTTCTCAAAGCGGGCCTAAAAGATCGATATGGTATATTATAATCGCTGAGAAAGCTAATTTGTTATTGCTTTATTTTACAATGTTACAGAACCCGTGAGGACGATTGTAAGGAAGAAATTGTTGCCGAATTGGATGCTAGTTTTCAAACATTCCCTTATGCAACTTCTAAAAGCGCTGGACGTTGAAAGTAGCGTGGAAACTTGTGTAACTGTTGTTGAAACACTTGTTCAGTAAGGAAGCTTACTTTAAGGCACATTTGAAAGATGTACTAAAATGCGTTGAATACCAATTATAGAGAAATGGAGGATGAGCAAGCCATCGAGCAGTTACCCAAGCTCAGTGACGATCGTTTGATTCCATTGGAGGATCTCAGCCCAGAAAGCGTTCTTTACTGGCGATGTTTAGCTAGCCAGTTACACAAAAGGGGAGAAAAATCATTGGATGCCTTAGATTCCATTTTACCCGAAATAACGGCCTTTGCCAATTATGTTAGCGAGTAAGGAATTTTATAGTGTTCTGTTTTATTCACTAAGTTAGACCATCATGCGTTTCGATTAGCGAGCAGCTTGAATTATTATTGAATAGCCTTCGTAATGGTTGCTTTACCGTTTCGGTTATTTTATTTTGTGTGTGTCCTAGATACGCAAAAGAACGGTCGGAGGATCTTGTTGAAGAAGTAAAGCGCCAGTTTATTATAAAACAGCTTCTTTTGTTGGTTCTTTCGTTTGATTTGGCAGATGAAGCAGGATTGTAAGTTTTTTACGTCAATTTTCGCCTTGATTTTCAAGCCTAGTCTTAACTGTCTTTTATTTTTTTTAGAGTGAATTTGGAGCGTATTTTGCGAAGTTTATTGGATATCGAAGATCTCAGTCCCATACTGGTGCGTCCCGTGGTCCAGACTTACATATACCTCTCGAAGCGACATTCCAATACAGTTCCGGTAGCGACTTTCTTGGAAGTGATTGCGGATCTCAGAGAGCCTCTGACAGCAGCGGAGCCCATTCCAGCTTTAAGCGAGCAAGAACAGCGGCAGCGACAATTACAAGTCGGTTGGAAATACTTTGTTGCATGAATCGGAAGTGCGGTTTAACTGGTTTTGTTTGCGGTTGTAGATTGCAAAAGTACGAGTACAGTTAAACGTCGCCAAAGAGGATTTAGAGCAAGCAGTGAGGAAACAAAATTTCGAAGAGGCGCAGGAGATCAAGCAAACGGTTAAGTCTCTTGAAGAGAAGTTAGAAGAACTGTCCAAAGCGCCCGAGCCAACGCAGTCACTGGACCAGGTAAGATTAGAGCTTATATGTGAATCTTCCAGTTTGGCTGGCTTTTTAAAATCGTACATTAAGTAAAGAAGCATGCGTTGTCTGACTTTTTATTTGCTAGTTTTGTAAGTTCTACATTTCTTTATTTTATGTTTACTTTTTATCTTCGTCTAATTATCTATATTTTATTTGCTTATTTTGTATGTTTGTTTTTTACTTTATTTGTTTATTTTTTCGTTACTTTACTTGGGATTGGACGGTCAAAGATTGTGTTAGTGTATAGAAAAATGTTTAAAACAGACTAAGGAGATGTAGCCTGCTACAGATTGATAGATATTCAGGTTACTTTAGTTCCCAACTTGAGAAAAATGAAGTGTTTTGTTGGACTTGTGTTTCGCGTTGAATTCACGAGAACGTTTTCTTATGTCTAGAGAAGAGAAGAACGGAACGATCCAAATACACTGCTTAAGTGTTTAATTATCTTCAGCGAACTGCTTCAAACACAGCAGAAGCTATCCGCTGGTATGACTGAGTTACTAGAGTTTCTGATCCTGCCCAGCGTTCAGCATGAAGACCCAGCTGTGCGAAATTCTGGTATGGAAGCATTGGGCATCTTTTGCTTACTGGATAAACCACACGCTAAGGAACACATGTTTCTCTTCGTACAGGTAAACACACTAATAACCACAAAGAACGTAACTTTTTTTACATCTGGAAGCTAATCCGTTCGCTTTATGCGTATTTGTAGGCCACGCAAATCGATCACACGGCCGTTCAAATGACAGCAGTTAAGGCGATGTTTGATCTCGTATTACGTTTCGGTTTCCAACCGTTTGCCAGCAGTAGTGCTGTAACGCCTATGCAACCTCCTGCCAATATCGGCGAAAAAGATGACAGCTCGTCACAAGAGCTCCTCGCTGCTCTCAGTGCACTTTTAGATTCAGAAGTAAGTATTGAATTACGTCCTTTTTTGTCGTAGTGTTTTAGTTTAGTGCGTAATATTATTCAATGCTTATTTCGAAAAGGTGGTTGAAATTCAGTCCTTGGCGGCCCGCGGTTTCTGCAAACTTCTACTCGCTTCAAGAATCGCCTGTCCGAAATTCTTGGCCCGTTTGCTCATACTATTATATCATCCCTTGTCCGGTAAACAAATAGTAACAATAATGTTGACAATAAGAGTCTGTTAAAAAGTAATATGAAAGCACTACTCTTTCTGATACAATTTCTGAAATTTAATCGTACTTAAAAAAAGAATATGTAAATAATTACACAACGCTTTTGATACTTATTATCGCCGACTGTTTTCCAGAGGATGACGTTGAGCTTACGCAAGTATTGAACGCCTTTTTCCCCCTCTACGCCTCCCAAGGACGAGAGCAACAAGAGTGTTTAGGCGCAGCCTTCTTACCGGCGTACGCTACCCTAATTAAAGCGCCCATAAGTTCGCCCTTATCAGAACTAGATACTTGCAAAATCATGCAGTGTGTCGTTGGTTTGACGCAACCTGCATTGCTGGACGAAAATCACGGCGCTTATAATGTGGTGAGGGATCTTGAGCCCTTTTTTGTCTACTTTACGTTATTGATAGGGTTACTGATTGATATTTTTATATGTTCGGGGTATTTGAATAGGGGGAAAGCAACGTTCACGACATCTTGGCTCAACGTTTCCTGCGGGAAATTCTGAAACGGCCCGACTCTATGGAAACGCGCAACTTGGCGCGCTTTCTAATACAGATGCAACCTGCGTTGGTGGACCCGCTGGAAGTCAAAGGCTTGTTGTCATTATGCGATCGAGTGGAACGCTTGGTGACTGATAAACTCGCGTTACGGGCACTGGAAAAATTCCAATGTCGTCTAGAGCAGGTTCTAAAAGATCTTGAACAATCGCAAGCTGCTCAATCTACCGCAAGTGAAGACCGCATCGAGAACGTCACGCAGTCCCTCGAAACGGCGTCACAATCCATGCAAGATAGCATGGTCAGCAATCCTGTTCGGCGCGTGCGTCAGTTGCGTACGAGAGAAGAACTCTCGCGGAGTCTGGAACCTAGCCCGGCAGAAGACGAAAAGGGCAAGCACGATTCTACGGAAATGGAAGCTATGGATGAGGATGAGGAGGATATGTTCATTTCCCCTGTCGAATCCGAAAGTTCAAGACAACCTAAATCGCAACCTGAACCTACAAAACGGTTTACTGTCGTCCAAGCTAGCCCCACCCCTTCGCAAAGAGTAACTCGCGCTTCGCTGTTACGTGCCAGTGAAGCATCGCCCATGTTAAGCTCTGGACGATCGTTCAGCAACAAAACAGCCGTTGTTCCTGAGAGCCCTTCGTCTACCGAATCTCTTGGCAGAATTACAAGGTTTGTACTTTGTTTTTGACACAAGAGGAACTTGGATATATTTGGCTGTGCTAATAGGTCGGTCGCCAAGCGAAGTTCATCTAGCGTGACGTCATCGCCACTCCTCAGCTCCGAGGACGTAATACCGGCCAGTCCTGTGCGAAGACCTACCCGAAGTACCGTCAGAAGAGGAAATAAATGATTTTTGTACTTTTACTTAGAAACTGTAGCATAGTTCAAAACTTTTTTTTACAAAAAAAAGAAGCGTAATAAAAAATTATTCATTTGTCTCCTGTGGGTCATAGTTGGTTAAACTGGAAGTTTTCTAAATGTAGATGTCTTTTATCGTTTCTGGTTGCAAACAATGCGAAATAAAGGGTAGATATTAACAAAAATGTAGTTGTGAATGAGTTGAGTCAAGAGTTCGTTGACATCGTTTGTGGAAACAAGCAAGGAAGTAAGTATTGTACATGTAATAGATTAGAGCCGAGGTATCATTTCCAAAGGTGCCAACAGGATGTTATCAATATAATCACTGTTTAGAAGTGAATGGTCCGTAATCTGCTTTAAAATTAGCCTTCCAAATGACTTTTCTTTGTCCTACTAACGCCAGTCAACAAAGATTTCGAATCTAATAGTTGATGCAATATGCAAATGAATTAAATATTTCCAACAAATGTTTTAATGGAGATGTATTAATGAGGAATGGGAAAATGCCACAACGTATCCTCTGGCTATAAATGATCATGATAGAAAAGATAATTTTACTTCTGTATAAAAAAAAACGCTTCTTTATGTACAAACTTCTGTATAAGTGCAAACCCACGGGAGGCCTCTCGCTGCGAAGGGTAAATCTCGCTACGCCGGAGCTAAGAAAGGAGAACGTTCTGGAGCGACGGCTTGTTTGTTTGGCGTTAATAAATCTGCTTGGGTTCGTCTTTTGCCGTATTAAGGCGAGAGAAGAAATTTTGGAAAACAGACTGCGAATTCGCCATTTAAGTTCCCTAGAGTTCCGTTCCGCAAAATTTTCTCTGCATGAGTTTGCTATTCAAGTGGCGGTTGAAGCTAAACGGAGGGAAAGAAAAAGTCCGGACGTTTTCACATTTCTTTAAATAGCTATATATCTGTATAGCTTTGGTAACATGACAAACACATGGGCGTCTGAGCTTACCACTGACAGTCTTTATTGCCATTTAATTTAATACAGACTTTTAAGTGTTTCATCCAAACTACGCGTTAAGCTCTACAGTATAGAATGCTGAAGGTCTTGTTGACTTACGAATTTTATTGGATCAACTTGTCCAGATAATAATGAAATAACGACTCAAGAAATAGGAAGCCGAATTGTAGTAAACGCTGGCAATCAGTTTGGCTCGAATCAAATGGAACTGAGCCATTTCCGGACATAAATTGTAGGCATAAAACAGGTTAAAGAACTGTATAAGAATACACGAGTGAATATATTACATGTCTTCTTTATTTTCTCTCATTAGATTACAGCTATCATATTTTCTAACGTTTTCGCCTCTTGTGCATCATAGTTGGTTAAACTGGTAGGGAGTTGCCAAATGCAGATGTCGCCCACGTTGTTTCCGGTTGCCAGTATTCGCATACTTGGGACAAATGGTTTAATTCAACATTGAGTTACCGAAAACAATACGCCAAAGCTTGGTTCATTGTTTAACAAATTACTGCGCTCGAAATGCAAATGCAAAATAATCTATAAAGTATTAAAGCTTGAAAAAAATGTGTTCACTTGTTGGGGCAAATCCTCATGGCTATCGTACGGCTTTCTTGTTCCCCTTGATTGGCGTCCAGTTCCATTTTGAATTGAGCCTTCGTTGTGGGCACTCGTTGGGATGGCAAACTTAAACACGAAAAACCGGCAAGAGCTCCCACTGCAAACAAAAGGGGGCGTGTCCACGCTGCACAGAGTACTGGTTCTCCTACGTGTAACGTAACTGACAAAGATACCTAAAAATTGTACAAAGACTTTTGACAATACTGCATACAGTCACTAAAACTACTTTAGAATATTACGCGTAAAGTATCGTATAATCGTAACTCGCCATTACTGCCAGCAGCTAAAGCCAGATGGCTACGGAAAGGACAAAACTGCACAAAAGTGACCGTTCCTTGAAAAGGTGTAAACGACTGGGTCACAGGATTAATATCGCTGTTGCCAGATCCTTTCCAACGAAACATAACATGATTATTATAGGCTCTCCTGCGTTTACGCAATTTTAACGCACCTTGTGGGGAAAATGTGCAAAGAAACAGCGCGCCTTCTTCGCTTCCAACTAAAAACCTTCGGCTTTGTGACTCTATATCGAATGCAGTTAACATCAGCGGTGTTTCCAAATTCTTCTTTAATCCTTGACTCAGCGAAGGCGGGGCTTCTGACGCGGGAATGACATAACGCTGCACAGGTTTCAGATCCTTGTGCCATTGCACCAAATAGCCGTCATGACTTGCCGTCAGGAGTTGATAAGATTTGCCACTAATTTGTAGAAATTGAATCTGACTAACCATTTCACTATGGGTTTGTGGCGAAGGAAGGGCGTGGTTGATTAAGAAGTCCTCCTGACTTAGATTCCAAACGTAAACATCTCCTGCAATCGAAAAGAAATATGTAAGAAATGAAGAATTACAGACAACAGCACGAAACGGGAAACCTTCAAAAACGGAAATGTTTTACTCTAATTTCTTGTCAGTTACTTTTTTTTAGCCCAAGGTTAAATCAGATCTGCATACCGTAATATGTAGCACCGACTAACGTGGAAGATTCTAACGGGTGGAATGCTATGGCCGTAACGCACCCGTTGGTTGTAATTAGATAATGTGGTTTGTTATTATCGAGACGTGATCTAAATACAAGAACTTAGCAACTTCTACGTGCGAAACGAACCACGACCGTTACTTGTTAGGATACCAAATGCAAATCCCAGCTTCGTGGGTGCACCACTGAATGTGGGAGGAATGGCCGTAGGCAGCCGCTAGTGCCGCTCCGGTGGCATTCCACTCGATCGCGGTTACAGACATCTGTAAAAAATTGGACACTTTGAACCTGTGAAGTACTTTCGATTCTTCATCTTGATCCTCCGCTGGTAAGCTATAGCCGTCGAAGGCTCGACTAATTTGGTTTTCGATCAATGCGTCTTCCACAAGAGGGGAAACTTTCTGCAGGAATGCTAATATCCGGAACATGTTTGTTTCGTTGTCGCTTAATACTTTAGACGTATCAATGATTTCCATCGTCTGGACCTGCAAGACCAAGCAAATTGGTACCAAAATTATTTCCGTTCCATTTTCGGAACAGAAAGAAGACAAGAGCATCCACATGTGACCACGGTCTACGCAATGTTCGGGGCAACTAATTCTTTTACACAAACGGATAGTGGGTAGATTGACGCGAGTTAGTTTTAAGTGCTCAAAGAGAGTAAGGTGCATTTAATAAAATGTTTACATAAAAAATAACTTTGGAATTCGCAGATTCGCTTTTCCGCTTTCGGATCGCATTATTGCGTACGAATAATGTACAAAATGCGTGCTACTTGACTTACTCTTCATATTCATTATAAAAGAAATGCACATTGCAGGTGCGTAAGCTTTACATATGCACATTCTGTGCAAAGCCGTACCCAGGGGGGATTGAGAGGTTTAGCCCTTCCGATATTTTTTTTATAATGGTAAACATAGGTGAGGTGCCCGAATATCCCCCCAAAAAGAATACATATTAACTTCAAACAATTTGTTTTCAATAATGTTGAATAATGTTGAAGCATTACACGATGTCAACAAAAATTGAGCGTAATAAGAACGTCTATAGCCAGTGGCGTAACCAGGATTTCATTTCGGGGGGGGGTTGGGAGTTTCGGGGGGGGGTTTAATATGCAATTTTTTTGGACACTTGGTCATTCTCCTATCTTCCCCATTATAAAATCAAAATTTCGGGGGGGGGGGTCGAACCCACCAACCCCCCCCCTAAATACGCCCCTGTCTATAGCATATTCACTGAATCGGCATTTTATGGTCTATATTTTGTACGCCTTAAAAGACGTTAGAAGAGAATAGTGCTTAGAACGCAGCATACTGAAAACAATGACAGTTACCTCGACATTTTTCTTTGCCTCCGGTTCAGTACATTTTTCCGCTTTGGTTAATAAATCACACTGTGTCTCCGAAGTTTTGAAAGCCCTAATTCGAAAACAAAATTAACAAAGTCAGTTTGACATTCCCGCGCGCAAATTCAAATCCCATGGAACAGGTGTTTAATAGACATTACTTTTCTTTAGAACGGTTCGGAAGGAAAGAAGAAACATTTGCCACGGAATCTGCGAACATTCTCCTAGCTTCTGAAAACCTTACAATATCAAACATTCGTTCATTATTTGTTACGATTGCTGCGGTATAGGTTGCCATGCGGATTAAAGCAAGGGGCTGGGTTTCTCTTTCCATCCAATCAGGAAGTAGAGTTTGAATCCAGTCTACCCAGTACGAAACCGCTAACGGCCACAGCGAGCAACACGGTAGATTTCAAACTGTTGGCACTCCTAAAGAAAAGAGGGAAGTTGGTGCGACGTGGCTTTCATTTGCGTACCCTAAGTTTTAGTGTGAATGTAAGTTTTTAAACTTCAACCGAATTTTATTGAAGTAACTTAACAACCAGGTGTAGTGAATAATCGACAGAAAATGTCTTCTAAGCTATCTCAGCTCGACATGTAAGTAAATTTCTCCACCTCAAGACTTGTGATTTTCTGTGACTTGCTGTTGAGGGTGGCTGATGTACCGTTTTTTTCTTGCCTGACACTCGTCAACGTTCTCTGCAATAGCCGGGTCTTTAGTAACTGTTTCTTTGTCTTTTCCAAAAAGGAGCTCTAGGATTCAGACCCTGTTATTGGATGCACAAGTGGTTTTATCAACGAATCTTACCAAACTTTACGAGTCTTGGAAACGAGTGGGACATCCTGAAGATGTTTTGAAGCACAGAGAAACGCAAGTGTTTGACACAATACAGGTAAATAACGTATATCGCTTTGCAATTTTAAAAAAAGCTATGTCCTTTGTTTGTATTGATACGTTACTCTTTGTTATAGAAAACGATTGAAGCTATTGTTGAAGACGAGGGCATATACGAACAGAAGAAATTGAAGGCCGTTGAGAGGTTGGGTGCTGAGTATCACGCGCTTATGAAAGTACGACACACCGAATTTTCAAAGGAAAATTGATTCTAATAGCCGAAAATGTCGCTTTTTACGATTAGGAGCTCGGTGTCCATGTACAATTATCCCCTCAAGATGATGGACTTTTTCAGTTGGAATTGGAGTTAAGGAGGGTTGTACAATCTTTGCGGGAAGCTAAAGAGACGCGCATGTCAGAGTTACGTAGCCTCTGCGAAAAAGTAAAAGAAAAACTAGTCATGGCGTTGTTCATAGCTGTAATAATTTTGTCTTTGCAATATGACAGGACTCTTGGCTCTGTAAACGCTTGGCAGTCAATACCTTTACCATCGATAAAACAAAATTGCCCTCTCAACCAGACATAGACGCGTTGAAGCAACATATTCAGGAAGCCCGTGTCGAATTGGTAAATTTCCCTGAGTAACTACTCATATTTTGTATAGGACTTCTTCCACAGCTTTGAATTACTTAAATTTTTATAAAATTTTCATTGAAAGTTTATTTACATTTCTTTTGGCAGTCAACTGCCTACTTTTTTATTTTAAGCATGTCCTCCTGTATCATTCTTTAATCTTTGCGACAGAATGTTTTCCGTCATCAGCAGGCAAGCTTTCCTTACCTTTTTTAATGTTTCACTGTAAATGTCTCCACTTTTTCGATCAAACCCCATTTTTACTTTCGAATTTCACGCTAGCTCGACAAATTTCGTCAAGTAAACTTCTAAAAGTTCGGGATTGTTGGGTATTCGGGAATGTGGTGAAAAAAAATTTCGGCTGACTTGTATGATTGCGTCTATTTGTAATATAAAGGAAAAACGGGAAGCCAAGTTTGTAAAACTACGGGAGCGTGTTATCGAACTGCTGACTGACCTGGAAGCCAAGCCTGACACTACTTTGGAAGTGTCAACAGTTTGTGACGATGTGGACACTTTTACGCTCTCCGAAGAAAACTTAGCGGCTGTGAAGGTAATTTAGTACTGTCTAGTCAATTGTTTGTCGTTTCGTGCGAGCTACGACTACCACATTCTGACTATTTACAAGTCTATTAAAAATTTCATGTTAGGTTTCAGTTTCCAATTGATTAATATTTAACAGTCTAATTTAGCATGGCGGATTGGATAAAGATTAGTTATCGTTACGTGTATGCCAAGCTGCCAACTAGTAGCACCGTAAGATTGCACTAAGAAGTAGACTTTATTGGGAAGGCAAGAACTTACACCGTAGGTGAGGGATACAAAGGTTAAAGAAAAGGTAGCTGGCGTAGAATCCAGAGTGTCGGCAACGCACTCATGACAATTACGTCCATGTACGATGAAAATCCAAGAATGAGTACTAATTAGCGATATTTGTGCATAGCGAGCACCCACTTCGAGGGACATTTGCAATTTCAGGTTTGACTTAAGCGCAATACGAAAATACGTACTATCGAACTTAACGTCGTTCCAAGTTTGTGAGGTTAGAGTAGACCGAAAGTGAAATGCAGAAATTTGTTTCAGCCTTGCAATTAGCGTTTCTTTCCACATTTCAGTGTGTCTATTTGTTTTTAAGTTTCTGATTTGTATGTAGAACTACTGCAAGACTTTGGAAGAGCGTTTGGAGAAGCAAAAACAACGGAAGGAACGACTTGTCCATGATGTAAACCTGTTGTGGAATCGCTTGGATGTACCGGTCAGTGATCAGCAGGATTTCACTCGAAAGTACAATGGCTTAAGGGCTTCGGATATGAAAGCGGTAAGTTTCCAAATTATAGTCCACTGAAACTATTTCTTTAGAAGTTTCGACGTATTGGATTTTACTTACAAATCATAATGGGTGAATGGAAACGGACTGTGTCGAAAATATTATTGAATTATTGAATGTAATGCGCGTTTGTTCTGTTCTAGTGGGAGAAGGAACTGGAGCGCTGTAAAGAACTGAAGCGCCAAAATTTGCAAGTGTTCATTGAGCGCCTTCGTGAAGAACTGTCTGATTATTGGGAGAGGTGTATGGTCGGCCTGATCACTCGTGAAGGTTTTGTGCATATGACTTCACAAGATTGGTCTGAAGAATTGCTTGAGCTTCATGAGTTGGAAGTCACCAAGTATCAAAGCTTGTACACGGCCCACAAGCAAATCTTCTTGAAGGTAGGAAAGAAACGGACCACGAACCTAGGAACTGCAAGTAATAGTTTGCTTTCTGAATTCATGTAGATCAAGCGTCGTGAGGATTTGTTTGAACGTATGCTGGACTTGGAAAAAAGGGCCAAAGATCCTGACCGGCTTTTTGGCAATCGGGGATGTTCACTATTACAAGAAGAAAAGGAGCGCAAAAGAATTGTTAAGGATTTGCCTAAAGTTGAAGAGGAATTGGAGATGCTTCTCCGCTCATACGAGCAAAATTGTGGGCGCATCTTGATTGTGAAGGATAATAACTACATAGATTATATGAAAGATCAGTGGCAAAAGTACGAAGCAGACAAAGAAAACGAGCGTCAGCAAAAGGTATTTACTGTTTCAGTCAAAATTTGTTCAGGTTTATTTACTTTTTTCTAATGAACCTATCGTAGGCTTCTGTCTATTGATGGTTCTTTCAATTGTTGCTGTTTCATTTCATTTACATGTAAAAAAATGCTGCTAGTGAGAAGGTCTAGTTTTTTATCTTATTTATTATATAATTTTCTCGGAAGGCGAAAGCACGTGCGAGACAGTTGGAGGATGAAGCGAAGGGAGGAACTAAACCAACTACCCCTGTTAAACGCCGACTTGGAAATACCCAAACTACCCACACAGCGTCTCCAAAGATGCGTCGTCTTGACGGACCTGTCATGGGAACGTCAAAGCAAGTCCTTCCTAAGCAAGTAAGTGATTTTGTTCTTTGTTGCGCGTAACGTGTGTAGCGATCTATTGAGGGTAATTTCTGAAAGATAATTGGATCCACGATTCCGGAATAGAATTTTTGCAACCGTTGTGATGTTCATTCTGATTAAGCATTTATTGAACATATTGTGTAATTTTCATACAAGGGACGAAACCTGCTACTAATATATCCTGGTTTGCATGAAGCGAAGAATAAGTTGTTGTTTTTTTAAATAAAATTTGCAGTAGAGTTAATTTCAACAGGTCCTCGATAGTATAGTGGTGAGTATCCCCGCCTGTCACGCGGGAGACCGGGGTTCGATTCCCCGTCGGGGAGATTTTTTTTCTTTTCTTTTTTTGCCTAGGAAGTATGTTTTATTCCTGTTGTGTTCTGAATATTTACCGTATGTTTCCTTTGTGTTAATGGTACCTTTCAAAGTGAATACTTAGCTTTCGATAGATTGTATAGTGAATAGTTTTGATAATAGAATTGTAAAATTCCCACCAAAAATATTCTCCATGAAATCGTGTCCTCAATAGTATAGTAGTCAGTATCCCCGCAGGTCCCTCTGGAGACCGGGATCCGATTCCCCATCGGGGAGAGTTTTTGGAAAGAAAAACGATAAATTCCAATTTTGGTTTATCTAATTTACTTCTGTTTGCAAACTAGTCTTATATCGCATTTAACGTGAACCAATCTGATAGTCTTACTGTTTATTAGCAGTGTACTAGTTGTATGTTACGCTGAAATTGTGTCCGCCCTATTGTCATTTTGTTTTATTTAAATAACTTGGATTTTTCACTAATTCGAGTCCGAAGAGTCCATTTCTCTACTGCTATTTGTTTAGCTGATGTTCAGGTCAATCTGTACCCACTTAACCTTTATAAAAAAAAAATTATGTAGCGGATATATTGAGATTTTACACCCTAAAGTTCGATAAAATTAACGAGACCAGCTTTGTGGATTTACGTCATGAAGAAATAGTTAGGTCCTCGATAGTATAGTGGTGAGTATCCCCGCCTGTCACGCGGGAGACCGGGGTTCGATTCCCCGTCGGGGAGAATTTTTGGAAAGAAAAACGGTAAATTCCAGTTTGGGTTTATTTAATTTATATCTGTTTGGAAACTAGTCTTACATCGCACTTAACGTGAACCAATCTGATAGTCTTACTGTTTATTAGCAGTGTACTAGTTGTTTGTTACGCTGAAATTATGTCCGCCCTATTGTCATTTTGTTTTATTTAAATAACTTTGCTTTTTTATTATTTCGAGCCCGAAGAGTCCATTTCTCTACTGCTATTTGTTTAGCTGATGTTCAGGTCAATCTGTACCCACTTGAGCTTCATTCATTTTTATTACTGGATATATTGAGAGTTTACACCCTAACGTTCGGTAAAATTACCGAGACCAGCTTTGAGAATTTATGTCATGAAGACATAGTCAGGTCTTCGATAGTATAGTGGTGAGTATCCCCGCCTGTCACGCGGGAGACCGGGGTTCGATTCCCCGTCGGGGAGAATATTTTCTTTTGAGTTTTTATTAGCGCTTTTTTCTCTTGACACATATTAAGACTTCTATAGTTTTCGACGGTTCTCTCACTTTGCCTGTGACCAAAATAAGAGACCTAGTAGCGTTTTCATGCGAGGAACCCGGTGCAGCACTTATAGTACTGCCCTGCTTGCACGCCCACTGTTGAATGCAAGTGCATAAAAAGTAAATTTTAGCGGTGACCAGTGCGCACGAAGTGAGTTCGCACAATATTGACTTTATGGTCAATGTTGTTAGTCGACTGAAACAAAACGCACTTGAGCACCGAGACGCCACATAGCTGAAAACTTATAATTGCATGCAATTATTGAAAAATAATTGTGACCCTGTGGTACGCAATTTCAGTTTTGGTAAGCGACGTGCAAACATGTCCTCGATAGTATAGTGGTGAGTATCCCCGCCTGTCACGCGGGAGACCGGGGTTCGATTCCCCGTCGGGGAGATTTTTAAAATTTTATTTAGTTATAATTGTTTTATGCGTTAAGTTATTGTGGCGCAGCCGTATCGAACCATCAGTAAACACAAATATGTATGATTTTTTTTTAAATAGACTCCTGCACGTGAAGGAACTAATTTACGCCATGCTGTTCGACGCGTCCTTCAAGAGCGTGCTGCTAATGGAAATGCACGAGAAGAAACGCCATTGGCTGATATAACAGCTGCCAGCACTGCTACCACGTATTCGGATTTTACGGTATAATCTTATTTTCCATTTTAACGCTTTCTATCCTAGGTACATTGTTCGTAAATAAACTGTGGCTTGACAATGCTCGTCTCGCATGGCCAGAACTGCTCGCTTTATTTTCTGTCAAAATGGTGTTTCGAATTCCCCTAATGCTTGCTTACTTGCTTTCGTGATACCCTGGTACCTGGTAGTTATTTAACCTTCCCCTTAATTTTAGCACCGTGTTCGCAACATTGATCACCCACTTGAGAGTACCCGGCTGGAAGATTCGGATGCATGAGGAAATTTTATTTGGGTTCTTCTGGATATCCAAAATTCGGGTTCAACCTTTATCATACCTGTGGCTTACCTACCATTTGTCGAAAAATCTTGTCACCTCCATTTACATAATGTTGACTAAATGTGTTGGGGTTGGGGGCCATTTTGGATTAAAATAGCACGGATTGGAAGAGAAAGCTCGAAAGGATCACTGTCGCAGTTCAATTTTGATGAAAAACGTAAACTCAACGATGACGCATTCGCGATTTGATGGACCGTCGACTGTACCACGCCGCCGCTCGCCCCGTTTGGCGCTTCTACGGACACCAGGCACGCCTAGGAGCAACATGCGTTCCCCTCGAACACCTATATGCAAATCGCCCAGTGCAGCACGTCGGAATTTGGCAGTAGCTAGAACTCCTTCTGGTTTACCCTTTTTGATTTAAATTGTCCCCGCTCCTCCCCGATTGATTGAGACATTGGTAGCTATGATGGTGGCGTACATATGAAACTTTACCTTCTTAAACCTGTTTTTTAGCTAATTTTCCTTTTTTATTCTTATAAGTGGACATAACCCGTTTATATAATACTTACGTTGATAACGTTGAAAATTCTGGCTTGCTACTCGTGGTCATACGTCATCAATTGTATATACTTTTGCTGTGGCCTCAGAATGAATATATTATCCCAAAATACATTCCAAAAACATTTCGAAGTACTTGTGCAAGTAAGATAAAAATTTCTATATTTTTTCAGCTCCGAGAACCAGAAAAACTGAAATATCACTAATGAAAAACTTTTTTTTGTTACATCTTAAGTCTTTTCGATAACACAACTATTATCATGGTGAAACATTTGTAGGTAATTGATAATAGATAAGTTAGTGTTTAGTTCATATGTTAGCCAGTCAATTGCAATCTATCAACACCATAAAATAGGATCATTAGGATAGGATTATGATCATAGGATCGATCATAATAAAGGATAGTGCTGGATAGATTGAATTCAGGAAATTTCTATTTGCTTTACCTAAACAAAAAATTACATTGTCTTTCTCGCAACCAACACGTTTTGTTGGGTATTATGGTGTTTAACGACGTCAGTCCCAAAATTTGACCTTTCGAATTTAAGTCCACGACGGTTTAGAAATGACCGCTATACGTCAAAAGCATTCCAAGCGTACTTGAAAAGCTGTGCGGGGCAAATAGCTTGTAAGTGCCGAGTTGAACGCCGTGCACTCCTTACCACATGAAATAGTGTTTTGTAATAAACTATACCTGCAGTCACGTGAGTTTGCTATGTGTTGCATTTGCTTCAGCACCGAGGCGAATGACACGAGAGCGGGTTGTAAAATTTAGCCTAATTTATACTGGGGCGTGTATTTTGTGGAGTTACGCAAATTGAAATTGCATGTAGGATCATATGTAAACATGCAAATAAGGTCAGTTTGGCTTCCGCGGCTCACGTGTTTATGACTTGTTCTTGTTGCCGAGTTAATATTGACTAAGAGGAGTGTCGTTATTCTAATTGTACATTTTCGTGGTGAAGGTACAGTACTCGGCAAAAAAAACGACCCAAACAAACCATCCTATTGCTAACGGCCCAAGCCACTGTGAGGAAGCCTTGTTGCGGGTCAATAACGTTCGAAAGAAGGAAAAGAGGGACACCCCTCGCGCAACTGCCGGGCTGTTAGGCACCCGACGGTTTGTTTGGGTCGTTTTTTATGACGAGTACTGTACATAACGTGATGCTAATAAGGAAAGTTTAAAAAAGTACTACGTCCTCAGATTTAGTTACTATTGCAATTTGAACAAAAGAGATAGTATATGCTTAAGAACAAAAGAGCTGTATATGCTTAAAGTGCTGTACTGATACATGACCAAACCCGCGAAAGGCAAATAGTTAAAATAATCTATACACGAGAAAATTTGGCAAAATAGACACGTTAGTTGTACACATCATAACCTCTAACTTATTACGTAAACTCATAAAATAAATGTGCTAATTGTGACGTAATTGATAGTCGAAATAAACATGCCGAAGTGCGTTTACTTAGAAAGAAATGTCAAATTAGACAAAGCAAAGGTATTACGTATTAGTCAACTTTTTAAAAATATTTGCATAACATAAGCAATGACAGGTTATTACTACTACAGTGCGTAACACTAAAATCGACGGACGAGTAGATCTTGTAAGAATCTAGAGTAAAACCTACGGCAAAGAGACATGAGGATTCGCATGTAGGCTGTTTCAGGACGATTACCATAGTACCCCCCCCCCCTTGTGTACGAATTGTCTAAATCTTATCAGTGTTATCGCCCCCTTAGCCAAGGGTGTCAGGAGTTTTAACCCTCCCCAGAAATTTTTGATTTCATATTCCTAAGAAATAATATTATATATATAAATGTCTCTAGTTCAATGAGTGAAAGTGTTAAACCTCCTTGAAAAGAAACAGAGGATTCAATTACCAAGAAAAAAGAATTGCTGAATATTAAAAATCAATAATATCAATTCAATATCAATATAGGATAATATATTAAATATTTATACAACAGATTAAATATCAATATAGGATGGTAAAAATTTACTATTGTCTCCTTCAATACCTATTTTTTATCACGCTATATAGGCAAGACCGAATATTTGAATAAACCGCATATTTGAATAATGATCGTCCGGTCCCGAGCCTATTCATTTAAGCGGGTTGCACTGTAAAATAATATGTAAAGTAATCCTTGAACTTATTAGTCTGGAATCAAGCTTCTGAACTTGGTAACAAAGTTAAATTCCATGTAAGTTTACGAACTTCTTTTTGGCAGATGATCGACCAAGGGGACAACCAACCACTTATAATGCCACACTTTCGGGCCTAGACATTCATTTCCTTACGATTTACTATGAAATGGGGTAATGCTTAAATGGCTGAAATGACGTAATCAAGGTTTAACAAGGCGGCGTACACTTTTTACGAGAGAGCAGAAGTAGGCAGTTTCTGAAAGAACGACACTTCATTCGGTAGATTTCGGCAAATTGGACATGGCTGTCAAAGAAAACGGACAGTAAAACTTTTCACAGGGGTTTCGTTATCTTGGTGCGTGAAATAAACTGTCCGAAATTATATTCGTTCGGTAAAACAATGAGCTACATGAGGAAATACTGTAACTCAACATTATGCGCTCCTGGTATTTTTTTTTTAATCGAGGTAATGCTGCATGAATTGGGACAGCGAAGTTAATATTTTGGAATCCTATATAGTTGAATTAATATTTTATTATTGCAGCTTTCATTCTTTATTCCTCCAGATATCCAATATTCGTAAGTTATAAATTGTTTAACATTTGCTAAGCGTTCTGATTGTCGCTTTTTCCACTATTGTGAATATCCAACAGTGAAACTGTGCCGTGCGAAGCACAGCTTTGGAAATCCGTGTTTTCCGTTACGTACGGAACTTTCCACATATGACGAACATCCTCAATAATAGATAAAGCTGAGCAAGTCTTCCAGTACCGTTTCTCTTCTGAGTCATGTTCCAGCAGGAAGGAACAGTTGGCAGCTTTCCCGTCACAGTCACCAATTATAAAGGTGTTTCAGGGAAAATCAGACGTCAAACAATCCACAATACTTATGTGAACATAAGCCCAGTTTTTGCTCTTGAAAAAATTTGCTATTTCACTTTACCGTTACTGACAGTTTTTTCTTTTTCTGTAGCTTACTCTTTCATTTGAAGGAATAACAGCCTTTCTTTGAACTTCAACGAGTTTTCTTATTCTGTGTCAAATACTTGCTTCGTACTGTCGATACTTCCTAGCCTCTTATCATGAACGCCTTGAACAGAGAATTTGTTCAAATTTACATTTTCATTTATTATTGCACGAAACTATTGATAAAAACGAGCTCTATTGATTTTTGTCCGTCCACCACCCTGCCAACCAAAACCTTGGTTAACAATTAGAATTTCATGCATTGGTAACAAATGCATTAACAGGGATACAACTAGTAAAATTCACAGGGACGTCCATGGATTCGGAACTCTTGTTTCGGCGATTAATAATGGGAGTGAAACTATCGAATTTACCGAAAACTAATGAATTGTCAAGAAAGACGCGTTACGAAACGCTTTCAAACTATCTCATTTCGTTTGTAATGTTAGGGGATGCAAAACTGAAATTCAATCCACAAAGGATTGTACCCCTAACCTGTCAAGCAACCTGGTTCTTTGGTTGCCACATATTCTGGAGAGTTCACTATACTTGCTGTTGTATAATTATGTGAACAGAGACTAAGTAAACACATTCCAAATAACGCACATATTTAATATAGACTTGTATTCATAACTCATATATTGCTCTGTACACACGTATAAACATATTTCCTTTCTCAGCTATGACTGGTAAGCGAATTCCTGATATTCGACCACCTTAAGGCGCATTAGTGTGGTGCCCAAACTTTTACACTCGATCTCTACAAGAAAAGAAGGTTAAGAATCTATTTGACCCACTTCTTACCCCTCCAACCAGGATCTCCGTACCTAAAATGAAAGAAACGTCCATTATCTCTATTTGAATATTTAATTGTTTGAAAACCTTTCGGTTTTAACTTTCGATAAATTTTGGTGGGTTCTGAAAAGAACCCGGGGGGAAAAACGAGGGTTGAAAGGGGTTGAACTTAGGTAGGGTTCAAGGTAAGTGGGAGCTAAGGGGTAGGTTTAGGGTAAAAGGAAAAACAAGAAAAGTCAAAGGCTTGGGGGGTATTACTTAACAAAAAATGGTCGGGGGTGGGGTTTACAGGCAATGGGAGACACAAAATCTGGGAGAGAAAATGTGTTGTACGATACATTTGGACTTCGGGACATACACTGTCCTTCCCACATCCACTTTTTTGTACTTTTGGAAGACGGCATAGCATTTTTTTCAACAGACCCACCAACCGCATGCATATGAGTTCCATTCTAGCAAACTGCCAATCGGGTTCCTTTTTTTGATATTATTTCCGCACTCCCACAACCCCCAAATTAAACTATTCTCTGGTACAGGCACCAAAGAGCTGGGGCGAGGCGCTGAAACACAAACTAACCGAAAGGGTAGAGATTTTTGCCCAGATTATGTCAGAAATGCAAGGGTCAGGTGGGTGAAACCAACCGTCTTTTCACAAAAATGGACGAAAAATTATGCAACAAGGGAATCGAGGGCAGTCATTGTCATTAGACACAAGGAGTCCCTAAATATCACAGTGGCAAAACTTGATTCCTCATTCCCTTTGTAGCTACATCATCGCTCATCATATTACATTTCAGGCTTGCTCACAAAATACCAAAACAAATTGCCGCATTTTATCCAATAATTTTACATAGAATTCTAGAGTATCTGAGCTACTTTTTCCCCGTCACAAACAGAAAGCACGGATATGACGTCATGTCATGACAATGGGGGGGGGGAGGGTTACGTTTTGCTATGACACCAAATTTGGATGAATCCCAATACTTGAGCTAATTAAAGCTGTTAAGATCCAAAACTTGACAGGAGATGGGGGGGGGGGCGTTACAAGGGATAGCGGGATGCGTTGAACCACTAGGAACATACGTTGGCCTAGTGACGTCATATCCTCATGCATACAGTACTGGCATGCCATTTTTACACTAAAAAAAGAAAAAAAAACTCTGCTTCAGAAAACCCTTTCACACTTTTCTTCTGACATAGCATTGCTTTGTGTATGTAAAATATATCGGGAATCTCTGAAGCACAAAACAGCTGACCTTCCTCTAAGACTCTCCGGTCAGCTTTTCGAAACTCTTTATGTACAGCATAAAACAGTGCTGTGCTTACACGTCTTTTGCATGGAACCTCCCATGGAAAAGACTTTTTTTACTCCATGACGGAATACTGCAGGACGCGATGACGGAAGTTAGACGATGTTAAAAATTAAAAAAGAAAAAAATGTTTGTGCTGGATGTGGCGTCTGAACGATGAAACTGAACGATTTTCCCCGAACTGTCATGAGATGAAAACGATTGGCGAGCGAGCTAATGACATGACACGACTCGTTAAATTCGGAATGAGATGAGTTTAAAATAAAAAGACGAATCCATCCATTGGCCAGCTTCCGTATCCATTGTCCGTATAACATAGCAAGGGTTCCATTGTATTCTGAAAGATCGCTGCACTGCGCATTGACAAAAAAGAAGTCCCAATAGAAACGAGATCAAAGGGATTATTGTTCCTTTTTCTGTGTACGAAATGGAGGGGGTGGGGACAAGGGAGACTGCAGGAAAGCGGAGGTAAGCGGTGTGCTTACCACCGCATAAAAAAGTTTCTTGGTCCTCCATAACGTTTTACGCTTGGACTTTGAGCAAAGTCTTGAGACAGTTGCTCATCTCTTGATTGAACCGTGACTCCGCCTCCAGGTCCGCGACCGGCGAAGGGGAGGAGTTGCCAGAACCCAGAGTCCAATGCGAGGGTGGTTTGGGCAAGCTGTGGGGCGAGGGCGGATCGCTAAACTTGGCCCCGGCATAAAAAGTGGGCGGGCTCTGGCTGCAAGATCGTGACAAGCAGGTCGGCGATGACGACGTCACCGATGACGTCGGCGAAGGCTGGTTACGAGGCTTGAAGGGGCGTTGACTTCTGGGCGCACTGCCTTGACGGCCTCCCATCAGAGGCACAGGGATGCAGGCGGAGCGAGGAGGCGTGGCTATAGCCAAAACAGCCCCCGGAACGCCCTGGGAAGCCACAGCGGCATCCAGGGCTGGATTTCCTGTGGACAAGGAATAGCACCGACTGCGGCGTTCCCCGTAGGCGTGTCCTCTCGGCATTGTGACGTCGCTTAGGCACACAAAACCGGTGACCCAATCAAATTGGTGGTTTTCTCCAATGATCGTTGCTCGTCTGGTGACTCGGGACACTTCTCAACGTTAAAGCTGATTACGCTTGCGGAGTAGCCAAAAGAACAAGAAACAAAGATTCGGTGAGCTTTGTTGTGGACGTGACCTCCTTCGTCCGGTATGCTTACTATCTCCCAACGGTTCTTTCCTACAAATCCAGGTTTGGTGCAGCTGCGCAAGGCACTTACCGATTGAACGCCGGATTTTGGAGGAAAACAATTTGGCAAAAAATTCAACTTTTGCTGATAATCACACTAAACGGGTAAACTACAGCAAAAGTTAAATTGGTCCTTCTTAGATTCAAATAAACTTTTCTTTTGAGAACTGACTAAAGAGCCGTTTACCAGGCGTCTTACTTCTATCACAAACAACTACGCACTCAGACTTTGACAAAATGGCGTCTGCCTCTAACAAGAAAGCTTGGTGCTTTGGAAGGCCTTTCGGGGGGGTAGGGGGAAGCAAGAGGGGAAGGTGCCCTTCACTACTTCCTGCTATGTAGTTTGCCGCAGACAAAGAGTGCTAGGAGGCAAAGGCGGTGCTTAGGTTGGGCAACCTTCCTTCTCATTGGTTGCAAACCGGTTTCGACAGCAGCTGGCAATATGGCAGTTCCGTGACGTCACCGGGAACAAAGAAAGGAATTAATATTCTCTGGAAAATTTCGAAAGTTGTCTGAATTCTCTTATGTTCGACGGAAGCCTCTTTTTGTTGTGCGTAGTACTATGCAACGGTTCTTCTAGATCCGTAACTCGATGGAACTTTAATCCAGGGCGGTCTTCTACCCTACTTTTAGAAGTTAATTTCATATATATATTTATATTGAGCGATGACTTCATAACTATATTTAATTTGTAAGAAATAATACACACGTTCATTCCTATTGGTGATTTTATTTAATTACACAACGCCTTGCTTTACATGTACACATAATTTCATGCATCTGCCTACAACGTTCCTCGAGTAATTATGTTAGAACGCCGTAGTGCGTAGTTTCAAAGCAGACCATACTACTTTTATCTGAAATATCTTGTGACTAGCCTTGGGTAACACTATCTCGAACTGGGGAGGCGTGATTTATACGCAGGAAAGACCGAGTCGGTAGTTTCGGTATGGGTCAGGTCAATAGGCGTGGCTTGGCATGTTTGGGACGACGGGGCGTAGTAACTCTTCTTAACATCCCTAACATAGTTAAAAATAAGCTCAACCACTTGTCTCTTCCCTTGCTCCCCTCCCGCGGATCACGGTTCTTAGTTCGTCACGATGCGCATTGCCACGAGTCTTCGCTCTTCCCTCCCCTTGCTTCCCCTGCAAAGGACTCGTCGGACAAAATGGTTTGTAAGCCCCGCGGTCCGCGGTTCACGCAATATTCCTTGCTCCAGGTCCCCCCTCTGTAGGCAGGTTCAGCAGCGCCTGCAGGTTCAGTCTTATTCCAGTAATGTTGGAGTGAGGGGGTTTCGTCGAATGGGGTGTGGTACTACTTTGTGTTTTTTCTTGGTTTTCTCCTTCTTCCCTTCGGAATAAACAAAAACCCGCATCGAAACGCAGTAAACTTTCAATCTCTAGTGTATGTGTTGTCATATTTGATCATGTTTTGTGCCCGTTATAAACGGATTTAATTCCCCCACCACTGTTTAACTCAATGTGCTGGTATAATTCAGTGTGTAGGTTGTGTCAGCGTGTCGCAACTGTGTAAACCCATGTTGGAGTCTTCAAATTGACATCCTACACTACCCAAAATTCCTTTACAACAACTGTCACCTTGCTAGAAACCCATCTTTGGAAGGTAAATCCACCAACATACTAAAATCCATACTTAAAAAGCCATGCCAGAATTTGTTCTAATTTTTCTCCGTCTCTAGGTATAGCCTGAAAGTTTTTGTCACCAACGCTTTTCCTACCTCGCCGTCTTTTCGTCGTTCTTTAAGGGAGGACTTGCCACCCTTTCGTCACATAACACCCATGCCTGTAGTGGCAACTTCCCCCAATCCCAAGGGCCCTGTGCCCCACTCTGGACGGGGTGGATCACTGTCCCCTCTCTCCCCGTTGGCCTTAGATGCTGCAACATCTCAGCACCCTCATCGACAGTCTGGCGGTCCTTCTCCCCTCTCAGTTAACGTGCTAGCACAGGTAAAACCTCCCAGTTTCGCTAGGGAAAAAAAGAAACTTTAAATTAAATTTGTCTTTCTTTTTCTCGGACGCAGGATAATTCACCCGTGTTTGGCACCAGAACGCCTCCTTCGTTGTTGAGTTTGAGTCCTGGACTCAACCCAGCCACAATGGAAAGCCACAGTGCCCAAGGAAGTGGACATGGCACTGGGAATGGTGCAGCATACGCGGGGGTCAGCCACGCCTCCCAGCGTACTTCTCCCTTAGCGTTGGGTTCCTTAGCGGGTAACAACACGCATTTTTTGTTTTCTGGATTTATCTTTTTTGTTTTATAATTGGGAAAAAGGGAAGTCGAAAGGGTTGTGGGGGTCCTGCCACCTGCTGGAAGTGATCCATACGTTAAGAAGAGTTGGAAGGGGAGAAACGGCGGACTAGCTCGAGTTGGTGATCTCTCCCTCGCTTCGCTGTGTAGTTTCGTTTCTTTTGGTCGTGTTTGGGGGAGGGAACGTTGCGGGAGTCACGCAGTTAAGCTGACGAAGTTCAGCGAGTCGTTTCCTTTTCGGTGAGGGGAGCGAGAGCGAACGCAAAGGAACAGAGAGAAAGTGCGTGGACTCGAGCGTGTTTCCCAACGTTGCACTACAACGCCAAAGCTTTTCCATCTCTGAGGTCTCCTGGGTGGGAGGAGAGCAAGCGTTCCATGTGGCTGGGTTTCCACTTGCTCCGCTGCCCTCTTTTCCTGAGTTCCCGCTTTTTATCTTACCCAAACAGACAGAAAACTCTCCCTCTCGTTGGTGTGGGAGCCAGCCAACGGAAAGGTGGGATAGTGGGAGGACGTAACGTGCAAAACCACGCAAAATGCCCTGACAGCATTATCAAGGGGAATGTATGCCACGACCACAGTCAATTTTTTTTTGCTCCAATTGGGGGCGTTTCTGCGTGTTTGCCTAGTTAGTACACGTTTTACCGCAGCGAAAGTTGGTTCCTTTTTCGGAAAGTTGCCGATCGGGCATTTATTGAATGGGCTTGTCGTGGTCGTACATTTTGCAACACGTGGACGTTTAGCTGGAGGAACAATTTTAGGAAATGGCAATAAATGGTTTTTTGAAAAGGAAAAGTTTGCTCCATTTTAGTGGGTGTGGGGGGGGGGACGTTTCGGAGTTTCCTAGGTAATGTAAGAGGCGTATACAAGGTTTTGTTAAATTAAAGGCGTGTGGCTTTTGCAAATAGGTTTTTGGGGAGAAAACGGAAATAAATCAGTTGACCTCCCGTTGCATGGAAACCTGGCAAATGAGGTGGCTTCAATCGTTGCGGGGAATTGAGTTCTTTGTCAGACTAGGGAAACTGAAATCTTAGAAATTAAGACCTCACGATCAAGCTAAGATAATTGCACCGGTACGTGTATATTTCTATTTGTCGTTTGCGTAAAGTGTTCTGTACCCATTTTACGCCCGTTCTGTTACCATTCTTCACACTTCGGAAACTCCCTAACTCGCATGTCCATAAAAAAGTGGTACGCGTAAGGCCTGAATGTCCTTCACGTTGTACCCGATTTAAATAGTCAAGTCCATGTTCGCGCAACAATCGATTTTCACAAAATATTAAAGGAAGAAAATATATTGTGACGTAATGGATACGTATGCGGTAAACGTTAATCGCACGATTACGGTCCGTATGTAAATGAGCAAGTTACGTAGACAGTATAACCTTTATGAAACACATGCGTAACAACCTTCAGATCCTCGATTTTTTTTAAGTACGAGTGGCTGCGATTCATCCAAGCACTCAAGTGTCCATTCAGTTTCTTCATTCGCCTCATAAAGTAGAATTACGTTAATGTTCCTAGCAATGTGACCAAACAGCTGAGAGACGAGAGAAGGAAAGATAAGGACAACATACCTGACGTCATTTTCATTATTCGGATTGCACCAAAAAGCTATAATTTGGGGACTTAAATTCAAGCGAGCTGGCATGAACCCCGGCGTTTCCGTGTTTCGTCTTGTCTATTCGGTCCTTTTCCCTTCTCTCGTGTCTCTCCCCCTTCCTCTTTTTGCATTATCCACACGACCGCAACGTGCAAACAGGTGGATGTGTAAGGGCGGAACCTTATCCCCTGTCTGTCGCTTGCTGGATTCTAATAGGAACCCCAGGAAATAGTGAAGAAAAATTAGGGAGAGCTTCGAAGTAGAGAGAATGAGACACAAGAGAGAAAATCCCTAACGAGAAACAGCAGACAACTTGAAATACGACACACGTCTTATTTTCTCTCCCCCAGTAGGCTTACAATAGGCCTATACTATGCATGCTACGTTATCGATTCGAGCTCACATGACTTCATTTTTCCTTTTTCTGTCGCACCAAAAAATAAGAGAGAAATGGAGGGCATTTTTCGTTTTTTAACGCAAAAAGGGGGAAAATGGAGAGAAATCGAAAGGGCGTGTTCGGACTCAGCATTTTTCGACCCAAAAAAGCGGCGTTCAATGGGAATTGGGTTGGGAGGAAAGGGTGAAGACGAAGGTGGGTTTAACATATTCCGTGTTGAGGGATGAAACCAGGAACATGCGACTTGCTATGCATTTTCACTCGTTTTCCCCCGTGCTAGCTCACACATTTCTACGTCGACCCTTCCCTTGTAGTGCCTTCCTTTACCCCGTTCACCCCCCGTGAACCCAAGATCGATCCAGAATAGCAACAACGTCGTTTCCTTTGAGCAGGGTGGAGGGAGGAATGAAGAATATTGGAGCACGAGGGACAGAGAGACGGTGGAAACTTGGGAGTACGATCTAGGGGGTGAAAGAGGGGTGGAGGGAATATTCTATTTATAAGTTGGATGTGAACTAGTCTTGATTTCAGGTAGAGCTGTGGATGTGATTTGCATATTCAATTATTGGATTTTTTTTAACTAAAATGGGGTGAATTAGTCCGATTCTGTGTTTATGGGGGGCGAGGGAGAGAAAAAGAAATGGAGAATATAGGGGGAAAAGGTCAATTTTGGTGGTAAAGATAGGACGGAGAGAAAAAAAGGTAAATGGGGACAATTTGGGTTCTGAGACGGGGAGAGAAAAAAAAGCATTTTCGGAGGGAGGAGCAAAGTTTGAACCGCGGCCCGACAAGAGAGTTAAGTGAGAGAAGAGGGAGAAAAGGTTTCTTTTTGTGCAGCGACTGGGGTAATTGGGGTTCCTTGAAACTAGGAAATGGAAAAGTTTAATTTTAGAAGTTTTGGAAGAAAATTGGTTTCGAAAATTTTCCCTTAAAAGCGTTCTTCTCCCTCGCGCTTAAGTGGGGGAAAAAAGGGGGGATTGAAGTATTAAAGATCAAGTTGAGGCGTTGAGTTAATTAACGGGGATAATTACGTAAGGTGGGAGTATTCAAAGGGGAGTGCAAGTATTGAGATGTTGAGAAATACTTATGGGTGAGAGAAACGGAAAAGAAAACTAAAGTTGGAAAATTACTTATCGGGATGAGACTCGGAATGATAAGAATGTGGCACATTGGAGATTATTGGGGGAGGTGGAGAATTCTACGTCGTCACATTTTCAGGATTCGTGTGTTGGTTATAATGTAGTAAATTGAAAACCAACTGGGTGTCTTGATTCTGCGTATTGTAAACGTACTAAGAGTTACAATCGGGTACAAAGGGATTTAGCGCTGGCGCGAACCACGCAGAAATTTATGATATAATCTGTCTTACGGGAAAGCTTGCGAAATTCGAAAGTAGAATCAGGGTCGTGGTCCGGTAAAACAATGTTTGAAATGAGAAAAATTTGGGAATCATTGAATCCTTTCGATCGGGACGCGGCGAACGCAAAACAAGCGCGCTGTATGCGTTCGTATAACGTATGAAGAAGCCATGTCCACAAAAAAACGGGTACGGTTGCCATCCAAGTTTGCTTTTAGGTGTCTCTTATCTTTTCGGACAAGTAATGGCGTAGTTATTGCGTAGAAAATTACAGTACTAAAAGTACAGCCCTAACAAACCGCCCCATGCCAACGGCACGACACTGGCTAACAATTAAATTTCCTATTGCCACAGCCTGCACGGAACGTTCTGAAGAGGATGGAGAGGGACACCGTCCGCGCAACTGCCGTGGCGTTAGCATATGGACGATTGGGCTGTTTGTACTACTGTACTGGAGTATTGTACAGCTCTGTTCACAATAATGTAACAAAACACGTTAGTGTAGCTCGCTTAGTGTACCCGTATTTTATGGAACATTTCAAGCTTCGACGTTCATAATTGCGAACGTTTCAGAAATTGAACCTACGTATAACGCGGCTTGCCTATAATTACAGCCAGTAGCCTCTAAAGGGGACGGAAAGAAAGGTCTGGCTCCACTTAGTTGTATAATAATGAAATATTCGTAGTTTGGGCGTTACGTAGCTACAACGAACTCTGTTTACCACGCAAGTGCCGTGAAGCTAACCTGTTCCTTACGTAGGCTCAATACAACGAGGAGCTGAATTTCACCATCTGTTTCACGCCGGTAATACGACATTGTAAGTCTCGACTTCCGTTGTCGTGTGAATTTCTTCTGTAATATCGTCTCGACTTGAAGCCACCGCGTTCGGAACGCACAAGTCCCCGGGTTTTCATTGCTCTCATCCCCGTTGCGAATATTCGGTAGAGCTTGTCCAGTCTTGCCTGTGAGGCGAAGCCTCTGAGCTAGACTGCCGGTAATGTGTTTTAGTAGGGAAAAAGACCTTTAGGATCGTTTGTGGAACACAATTACGTAGTGTACCCCGAACCCGTTTTCGCCGGCTCAGAAAAGAGCCGTGATCAATTTATCTCGCCAGTGGAAGATTCTTCCAGAAGAGGCCTTTTTAAAAAAGTCCTGTATTTATCCGAAAACCGTGGGTGCAGAAGGGTCTTTTTCTCCCCCTGTCCCTTCCAACCAACCCCTTTTAGGAGTTTTTTAAAAAAGCTTTATAACTTTGGGAAACTTTTTGACTTGGTTTGAGGTATTAAAAAGCTCCTTTCGCCCTTTGGGCGCTTTTCCCTATTCTTGTTTCATTATTTTCGGGCCCGGGGAAAAAAAGAGAGAGAACTTTTCGAGGAGGAACTTCCAAACTCCGGCAAGGCGAACAAAAGGGGGAATGAAAGAAGATCGTGAAAAGAGTGATGAAGGCTTTTGCTAGTTCCCCTTTTTACCCAAATTTTACCTGGTGCCCTTTAACCTTAAACCCAGCGGGTTCACTTCAAAACCCCTTTTGCCTGGGTGAGGGTTTCTCTTGTAGATTTTCGGGAAAAAAAGCTCAAAAGAGAAGCCAAAAGGACAAGGAGAATACCGGTTCTCTTTAGCAGGGAACCCACTCGGAGGGGAAGGAAGCCCGGCTTTGTTGGAGCGCAAGCCGGACTCCCAAACCCGACGCACAGAGGCATGGCCCGGGGAAAGTTCTCTTGGCTTGGCCGCAAAGAACGTTCGTTGCTGTCACTGGATAAATGCAATTGGGCTTGATTGGGCCAAGTGCCAACTTGCGTTTAGCAAAAAAAAAAGGGAATGAAAAGGAGATGGTGGGGACGTTTTTCCCATGTTCCAACATGGAGCCTGGGCGTCAAAGGATATTGACCTGGGTCAAAATGCTTTATTGACATTTTCATTGTTGTCTTGTGACTATGTAAGTTGGGAGGCAGATTTGCGATTTGCTTTTTTTCTTGAAAAAAAAGAAAAACAGTCTGAATATTAGGGGAAAGGACTTATGGCAGTATGGCGAGGTCGTTGCTCTTGCTGTATGGGCGAAATTGAAATTGTTTGGACGACAATATTTTTTTGTGGGATGGGGGATTCAGGGTTTATTGGCGAGTTACATTTCATAAATTGATATTACATTATGGCCCTTGTGCCTTACCTGTTGGCTTCGGGTTAGTGAACTGTAATAAAGTACAGAGAATTGTGTGAAATTAAAGTAGTTTTGGTATGGGTTGGGCTTTTGACAGTACAGGACAATCTCGCTATAAGGAACAAATCTGGGGGATATAAAATTTTCGGTAGGTCCGAAGTTCGCCCGTCGACCTCCATAATGGCCGATATTTTGTTATAAAGCAAGGTTTCATTACATTTTACAGCAAGTTTATTCTATACTATTTTATTTGTAATTAGAAATGAATTATTGAAACTTAAAATCATAGATATGAACTAGATAATAAGAAATACAATAAAAAAGAAATAAAATTCTACATAATAAATATATAATTCGTTCATAAATTTAGTACATTCTATAGCAGATTTTTACTGTTATCTTCTAGAGATTCGAAATACTGTTATTTATTGTATTATTTGTGTCATTGAAATTGAAGTTCGAGAAAAAACAAGTCTAAGCTAGAAGGTGTAAAAAATTCTTTAGTCAGAATTAGAATTAGACCTTGTAACTGGTAAAATGTGAATTCTATGAATATTGTGTTACAAGTTTGGACATCGAGTTTATTCAACTAAACAATCAATTCAATCGTTCACGGGTAAACTAAGTGTCGAAGTGACGTACAGTTTTCAACAATGTAAATGTTTTGGAACGAATCCAAAAGACTGATAAGAAATTACCGTAGTATTTTTTCCATTGTCCTTGACACGTGTAAGCAAAACCTAGAAACCTGTTCCATGGCATTTCTCGTTATATAAAGAACCAGAAGTGTAACATGTCTTCATTTAAAAAACAAACCTTATCACATCCACTTGCGAAACCCGCCGTAGTATATATAGTCTGAAAAAATCGTGATTATGTCCCTTTAACTGCAAAACACGCTTGTAAAGCGAAACTATACCATGGCAAGCTTTCTTGCCCGTGGACTAGTGACTTGTATGTTCCGAATAAATAGCCTTCGGAAAATCTTCCACATACGCTGCAGAATTCGCCGAAGAGAAAGTCCCAATAAATCAATACTCTGACCTTTCCAGACACTTTTTTTACTTCTTGAATCTCCTAGGGACAAAGAACTCATTTTTTTATTTTTCCGATTTCTAGATTTGATTCCAGGAGCCGCCCGCCTAAGTCCAGTGCAATTGGCGCATACGTCGCCCTTCTATCGCGTACCACTTTCAGCATCCAACCACGCAAATGAAGATGGACACAAAGTAAGTGAAGCTTTTTATGCAGTTAGAATTACTTTAACCCAGTCCATGAACATTTGAGTACTCCACGTGACAAAATGCGTATCCTTGTATGTAATCAAGATTGTCATCGTATGACTATGGTATACCCTATTGCGAGTGGGGATTCCCCTAAATAATACGCGTTACACGTGGCTGTACCATTTTTAAAACAGATTATCCAGTTTCATTTTTACTTATTTACTGTATTATGTATTATTATACAATTTAGTACAAGATTGCCTTTACCTAAGCGATGGCGGAAACTAGGAGAATAGATATTCGTAGTTACACGCGGTTTTATAAGTTTTTAACAAAAATTATCCAGTTTAATTTTACTTATTTACTGTATGATTATGTATTTATTATACAATTTAGTACAAGATATCCTTTAAAAAGCTATGACGGAAACTAAGAGAATACGTATTCATCGTTACACACGGCTTTACTTTTTTTAGAAAAAAAGATTATCCAAAAAGCACACATTGTGTACTGGCTGTCGTGGGATAAATCTGGTGCGTAAAACGAGTGTTTTTTTCTTTGACCATATTCCCATTCCGCAAAGTACCCCGTAATTGTCCCCTGCGCGTCCCCACATTTGAACTTGACAAGAATAGCACCTTTTGGCCGGAATTTTTGGTCACAAAAAGCCCAATTTTTCGAAAATTTCTTTTCCCTGCACTTCGCTCTCCTTTTCTTTTCTCTCTCACTGTCAAACGAAAAAGGAAACGAGAGCCAACTTTTGTCAAGCTGACTTTTTCCAGTCGAACGCATATGATAACTTTACGGGGCAAAGGGACTTGATAGGCTAACGTAGGCTCAACTTGCGCTGTTCCTTTGATTCCGTTTTACGCTGGGCCCATTTCTGTGGCAGTTGGGACTGCTCTCAGCGCAAAGAGACGAACAGAAGAGTCCAAAGAGGCTCTTTCGTTCCCCAAGACCCTTTTCTCCCTCCCTTCTTTTTTTTTGTCTCATCCTACCCCAAATTCCCCCTCTGGAGATGTCGGTGGGGGGATGCGGGGGGTGGCCAACTGTTGTCCACGGGGAAGATAGAAGGGCTGTGCGAAGCGAAGAAGGAAGAAGAAAGAAAGAAAAGAGACGGGAGGCAGCAGAAAACACATTGGGTCTCGAGAGGAACCCCTTGTCCAGACTATGGGAGGGTGAGCTGGAGGAGGAGGGGTAATAGGGGTGGGAGAGTTTCTCGTAAGGGGGGGATGGGACATGATGAAGAGCAAAAGGCTCTAAAGGAAGGAAGAGAAGAAACGTTTGGGTTCCTTCGTCGTGTCCTTCTCGTTTCGGAGTCGTAAATCTCCCGAGGTTTTGAAAAAGAGGGGGGAAAAGGGCGGAGTTTGGGAGCTCGGAACTTTTGGGTCTTTGCGCGACGGCAAGTCCGGGCGCGCACCGCGTGGGGAACGTTCCACAGAGCGAGACAGGACCGAAAAGTGTGCGTTCGTATGTTATGTGTTGGGAGTGAAGGCAAAAAGCCGTATGCGCTCAAGTTGAGGTCTGGGCTGCCTTGTTCCGAATAGTGCTGTATTGTGCGATAAGAGATCTGAGTTGGGAAGCTTTGGAAAATTGTCCGAGATTTTTTGGGGGAAATTTTTGTGCCGAGTTTGTTTAGCGAAGAGGATATAGAATTTCGTGGGGAGTTGAGTCGTGAGAAACGGTAGTGAATTCTACGAGGAATTTGCGGAGATGGAGACGGCAGGCATGGTAAGTGTATCGTTGTGCGTGGGGGGAAGTGTTTGTTTTGGTTTTGAATGAGTGCAAAGGGGAAAATTTAGATGAGTGGCAAGCTTTCGGGGGGAAATTTTGTGGTGGTTAGACGAAGGTGGGCGAGAGTGTGAGTTATGTTTTGAAATGATACTTTTAGGGAAGTGGTTTTCCGTGCAGGTTTTTCAAGGAATTGGGAGTGAGACGGAGAGCAAGACTACGTTAAAGCAACGTAGGGTGGGGTACGGGGTTAAAGGAGTTCCCGAATGTGTGCAGCCGTTGTACAGTTGCTATGGTTGAGTAGGGGGTGAAAAGGGGGGATACAGGGATTTTCGGTTTGGCAGATTTGTGGGAAACTGAGCCGAGATTACTAGGGGATTTAGGGAAGGATTCCACTCTGGTGGGGGAATGTAATGCAGAATGCGTTAGTTGCCTTTTCTGTTACAAGTTTTCTGTTCCAATTTGGGAAGTTTGTCACATGTCCTTGAAAAACGGGTACGGGAGTAAGACTTCGGTAGGAGAGCGTACTGGATTCTTATTAGACAGCTCGGACCTGTTTCTGCAACGGCCCTGACAGCTCAGCTTGAAAGAACGTGCACGTAGCTGTCCGAAAAAAACAGATACGACGGGTATGCGACAAGGCACGTCCGCCATGCCTATTTTTTATGGACGGTACCCAGACTTTACGACTTGCGTTTGTAATGGAGTAGATCCTTGGCCTCTAGTGTACCTTTTTTTAGGTAGTTTTGATTTACGATCGATTTTCGATGGCCCTTGAGTAAAGGTCCGAAGTTACGAACGTAATTTCTCAAAAGGAAATTGTTAAGTCCCCATGGAAGAAACTTAGTATAACTTAACTGGAGTAGAATCTAACGAATGTTGCCTTTACTGTATTTGTTTTCTTTTTAGAGAAAAAGGAAAGGGAATTTAGTGCATCTAGCAATGAAGTAAATCTTATTCCTTAGCCTTATTTCAATTTACTTTCAGGTTACGTGCAAAATACACTGAAAGTCTTTTTGTTGGTATCGATAATTCGTTGTTATTCGTCACACTACGTATTGTAAGAGTACATTGAAAGAATTTATTTAGGTTCGCCTTCTGCAATATTCGCATTATAGAGAAAAAGTTAACACTGCACTCATAAACGATGTATTCCCCAATAAAAAGCTCAAGGTTTTGTTATTCTTTTTGTCACTTGTTGCGATATCCCTGGTGATGATTTGCTGGTGATGAAAAATGAAACAAGGAAATCTACTTTAGTCAAATTAATTCCATGTGTAATAACGTGACCAAATACACAATATGTTTTTTAACAAAAGAAAACCCCTTTCTTTCACTACATTCGGCATCATTGACGAAGGTGCCGATCAGTTTAACCTATTTCAAACATCCCCATAGAAAGGGAACAAAATTTACATAAAAAACACAGTTTGGCCGTTAGCAATGTAGGATAAATATTCGGAACTGGTGTTTTTATTTTTGTGTGCAGTTACGTAAAAAAATTTAAAAAATCAAGAATAGAAGTCTCAATGGTTTTATAATAGGCATAAACGACTTTTTTATAGCGCAAGGGGAGAGCTTTGAGGGGGGTCAACCCCCAGACGGCCCCTAGTGCACTCAGATATCCTTGTAGTATTACCCGTGACTGATTCACGCCCGTGAAATGCTTTTCGTTTTACGATTTTTCTTTTCTCTTTTTTTTCGAAAAGTGGGAGGGGTAAACGAATTTGGTTATACATGTGCGCTAGGAAAGAAACGGATGTCGGGACCTGAAAATTGGACAGCATAAAACAATTGGAAACACTATGGGCCTATGGGAGCCCTAAAAACATTGAGAGCAATCGTTTTATGGAACTCGATGGCGCTTTTGTGTATCAAGCCGCAAAAACGTCATGTTGACCTTTTTTCCGCGATGGGGGAACAAAGTGAAGGAATTATGCAAATTAAGGAGAACGAGAGTGGGAGAGTAAGGAGAAGCACGTGTTTATGGCCACGTGTTGGCAATCTTAACGAGGTGTTTTATGGAAAGGAGAAGCCTTCTGTTTTCGGTGACCCGAATCGGGCAACAGTGAAATGTCGTTTAAGGAAAAGTCAATACGTGCGTAGCCATCTAGCGGTGGGCGATGAAACTGCGTGGTATAGTCAATATTTACAATTCCCCTAAGCACATGCCGTTCATTACGAATCACTTCCCCCGTTTATGTTTCAAGAATTAAAGACGTTGAATTCATAATGTAGAAAACACGTGGCGTGGTCTTGACAAATGTATGAAGCGTGAGTTTGACCAAGTCTCAACTTGCGACACAACGTCGGCTCGTGAGTGGTTTGCGTTTATGACGGTCGATGGTCGAACTACAGTTATCGACCTGCGATGGGGGGAAAAATTGATTTATAATAATTTATTAAGTGGATATTTGCGTAAAAAATGAGATCGTGATATTCAAAAATAAAATAGGTAGTGACTTGCAAAGTGTGCGCCGCTGAGGGATGAAGAAACGGAAACAACGGTTAGGAGTGTCCGAATTAAATGCTTTATACTTACAGCTGTTTGGAATTCATTGAAACATAATTATAAATTATTGGGGAGGAAATTGAAGTAATTGTGTTTTCAAATTATTTCAGGTTAATATTTTTAGTAACAAAGGATTATGATTGTTTCTAGCTAAACGGTTTATTTTTCAAGTTAATTTCGTACCGTCGCCATAGACTTTTTCAAGAAAAAGTACAGAATCTCAAGTACTCTTAACATTGTACTTACGAATTGTAGTTGCCTTAGTGTTCAATATACAGGTAATTATCTTTTAAAGCCCCGGGATACATGTCTGGCATAGCGAAAGAACATGGAATAAATAGTTTCCGGTGATATTAAAAATGCTTAGGTTTTTTAACAAATATGTAGTGCACATGTAGCCCACAAAGGTGCACTATCTGTTACGTGTCTGTTGTGTCCCCGTTGTATCCGTTCTTTCAAAACTAACCTAACTTGGATTTGAACGAATTTATCCCAAATTTCACTCATTTTTATAAAATTAATACGACCATCGGTAGAAAAATCTATATCTTGTACACTAGACAGTACAGTACTATAGCTTGTACAGTTACAGTACCACCGCCACAGTTTGTTGAAAATCAAGTACTGAAAAAATCGTCCGAAAGATTTCGTATGTTATTTTTTTAACAATTTATTTGGCGTGAGCAAGGCTCATTGCCTTCTAGATTACAACATGATTTTTCGTATGTTATTTGCTGATACCAAAGATGTGTACAAAAGTGCTGACATAAGTACGCTGTTGCAGTTTTTCAATCGATATTGACTAATGTGATGCGTAACGCTTTATTGTACGGTCAAAAGCGAAAATGATTGAACAGCATAATTGTTTCAGTCAACCAAGTTTTTTTTACAGTTATTCCATAATTATACCAGAACAATCAGTACTGCTAACCTACAGGCCGATTACGTAATCGTAGTTCATATGTCGGTCTCGTATCGTCCACGTTTACCCAGTAAATACATAGAAAGACCGAAATGCCGAAATAAAATGATTAAAAAATGGACTTCCGGTCACAGAACGTCGGTTTGGAATGTCTCACGCCCTGCTGCCCCGACATATACATACAGGAAGCTTGTTAGTGGTTTGTATACAGGCGGTATAGCGTTCATCCATACCCCCAAAGGCACATCATTGAGGAGATAAAGCGTTCTTTTCTCCCTCAATTTTTGGTTTGCTAATAAGCGGAAAAGTGGGCAATTTCGGTCTAACGAAAAGGAAGTGACGTAGCCGTAATTGTGTTTCAACTGCCCCCTCGGAAAAATAGCTGCAGTCTGGAACACCTTTCTTTGTTACAAAACTGTGCTGTACCCTTTTATAGCTTTTCTTTTTACAACCTGCCACGTGCTATTGTATTGTTTTTAAACTTATCCCAAGTGCTGAAATGGCACCGCACAGATTTGTGGCCCAGAAGATTTGTTGGAAATTAATGTTCCATCTTGTATTTCTTGTCTTACAGAGTACCAGCCCGAGTAGAAAACGGAGGAGGTTGTCAGGCATGGCTCAAGCGATTCACAGTCCGCCCTCGCCGGGCATGGCCACGCCCACGCTGACCTCCAGAATATGGGAACGCGAACGTTCCGCGCAAGTGGGCGAAGAGCGACGAAGACAAATGACGCAAAGAAGAGGATGTACGCCCACCCATCGTTGCGTGCGGAGGTAAGCGATTTTTTGAGCCGAAATGAAATTGGGATGGATCGGATGTTTACTTTCCTTGTTATGACTTTTTTAAAAATTTTCTCCCTAGTCCTACGTCACGGAGGTGTCGGTACAGAGAAGGAGCCAGCGAAAGGGGCGGAGCTAGTGCACAAAGGGACGACAGAGGCGTGGCGGAACGCCTGATGGAGGATCGATTGTATTCTAACCCGAGCGGGCATGTTAACGCGGGTGGGCGGAGCATGAATGTGCCATCCGGTGCGCAGAACGACGCCATAGCCTCCGCTATTGGACTCAGTTTACCCGTTTTCGATTTAAGCCAGGTATGCATTCCAATTAATGTCGAATTTTGAGTCTCTTTTCCCAGTTGAGTTTTGAACGGTCGGAGACTTGCCAGGCTTCAGGACCAGTTGAATCGATTCTTTTTGTTCCCCTATAGAGCCAATTAGGGTTTCGTTGTCGTCCAGCGTGACAAATTGGCACGTGGAACGACCAGGAGAGAAAAAGAATCGTGTGACACGAGCTGAAAGTCTCGGTGCAAACGATCATTCGGAAGAAAAAGAAAGAAAACGATAGAGAAAAGTCAATTGCACTATTTCCGGCTTATGAGTTTGTTGATTGGGAGCATTTAACTGGGCCCCAGCGCGGCATTCGATTGGCTCACGCATGGCTCGTCGAACCCTGGCCAATTAGGCTTATTAAAGTCGCAGCCGTTGTTAACGGGAAGTCCGACAAGTGAAATCTACGCTACCCGGGAATATTCATCATCTTGTAAATTTTCTTTTTCAAGAAGTTTTTTTTTAACGATAGACAGGCCTCGTCAATACCAACACCGGAGTTGGGTCCAGCGTAGGTCCGGAATGGTGAGAATAGCTCTGTTTAGCCACTGGAGGACCTTTTAATATCTTGTGGGGCACCTCGGTATCGCGTGGAACGCATTAGCCAACTGCATGGCGTGACGTCAGCAGTTCTGGCAAGCACCAACCCACTTGGGCCATTGAGAAAAACAAACCGCTCGGAAGATTCCATCAATAACTCCACCTTTCATCCATCTTTATCCTGGGCAAAAAAAAGCACTTGAGCTACATTGAACACTCTCGGAATATTTTCTTGTAAAAGCAGAAGGCTCGTATGTGTAATTCTCTATTGTCCCACCCTCTCGAGGTAGGCCATAAAATTGTAGAAAAATCTCTGGACAAAAAAGGGTCCTGTACTCAAAACTTCCCCCCTCCCTTGTCGGTACATCGATAGCACTAAAAAAAAAGTGGGCGAGTGGGGGAGGATTATAGGCCGTTTTTCCTTCCGTCTTTTTATGAGTTTGTATTTCCGTCTTTTTGGAGCGCCTGAATTCGTTTGATCATTTCGGACCCAAGTTGGTGAAGAGTTGTACTGTAGACCCGCAGATGGGGGGGGGAGATATGGTGGGAGAGAGCTCGTACTGCCTTGTACCTTCCAGTATCGATAAGTAGGAGGAGCTGGAAGCGCCAGCTACGCCTTCCTTGGCTTGCAAGTTTTCGTACCAAGAAAGAAAGAGAAGGAAGGCGGGAGTTTTCTCGCGCGCCCCTCCCGTGCAATGGGCCACCCTCAAAAACCCTCGTGTATTGATCCCCACTCCTTGTCCCTGGGAATACGTTCGCACACACACACACACACACATACAGAGAATTTCCGAGCAGTGGGGACTTTAGTGCAGATACCAGGTTTCTTGGACACGAACGTATACTGTGGCGGTTGCCCAAGCAGATCCAGGGAACCAAGCCAAGACGGATGTGGACACTGGAGCTGGCATGCACACACATTTGTGGGCTTTTGCCCCCCTCCTTGCGTTTGCTTTAGTCGTCTTTGCTGGGTCCATTTTGTAATGGAAAACGTTGAACAGATTGATCAGAGCGCAAAGGGCGCTGGAGAGAAAATATTGAGCGAGACAACAGGGCGAAAAGGGTTCGAGGCTTAATTGGCCCCGGTGTGGAATCAAGGACATTTTCGGCATACTACAGGTGTGTGTATGGGATATGCGGGCAAATATCACGCATTGGAGGAATAGGAGAGAAAAAACTGGGCCCGGGAGATTTGAAATGCGATAGGGAGACGGGAAAGAAAAAGGGTAGGGAATGGTTTTGTTTTTGCAAAAGTTGAAGCAACAAAGGTCTCGTGATTAGCGCGGAGTTTTGGCCATTAGTTGCAGGAGTCGTTTAATGAATTAGAGCTAATTTTGTTATGGGATAAACTTTTTGTCAAGTGTTTGGAAAAAGGTTTGAGTTTCTGGGGAGGAGGGGACATGATCTAGGAGACGAAGGGAAAGAGGGGAGAACGTGCACACTTCCTTCGTTACGTTTTCGTTTCATTATGCGGGGGAAAAAACGAATTAAAGGCGTTAAGCTTGTTAAGGTTTTTTGCATTAGTCGCCTAGAAACAAGTTGGTGTGCCTTTTTGTGGAGGTTCCATCCGGGAAGAAGCGTATTGACTAGCGAGCAGACTAGGTTGCCTTGTTGAAAGGTTTGACTTGAGTTGACGAATCGTCTTGGCTAGCAACGCCTGACAAAGCGATTTTCGACATACATTGAAGCTTTGAGTTACAAACTCTTGGGTTTCAGAAGTTATTACGTTACGTTCACTTGTTATTACGTATAGCAGAAAGTATGATTGCTACGAGTTATTGTACAATTTAAATTAAGATGGTATTAGATCAACATTCAGGACGCAACAATGAAAAACATTTCGCCGAAGAAAAAAAACGCGTCGAAACTTTGATGCGTCGCCCGTTGCTGTATTCGGGCGTTTTTTTTCGCCGGGGAACAGGGGTTGAAGATAAGTGGAGAGGACGAGGTGGTATCAACGTCGGAAAATTGCACTCGTGATTTTTGCGGGGGAAAAAAATAGCACTCCCTAAAGTGATAAGCAGGGTCCGGTGATCTTCTCATGTTGCCTCGTTTTGTGTGAGCTGCGCGCCAAGTGTGCGCAGCGGATCCTTTCTTATGGGGTGGGTATTCACGGTGTCCGTGCGAGTGAAAGGAGGTTTCACACGTTTTTCTATCGCCCCCAGCTTTGATCTGTTGTAGGGACAAGTGGTTTCGCTTCATTTTGGCGTAAGTTTATGATAATTTGCTAATTAAGCGTGTGAAAAGACGATGCGGAATGGGGTCTAAAAACGTTCGACAGTTTTCGAAACTTTTCGCTGTGCGTTGTCGGAAGGGAGTGTCAACACAGCACGCATGGGGAAGGCGAAAGGAGGGCAGCGGGGGAGTCCTGGCTATGTAAATACTGGGCGAGCGAAGGAAACGTTCGAAAAAGGTAAGCGCGGGCGGGTGGGATGGCACCAAGAGGAAACGGGAGGTGGGTGGTGTGGGTGGGTGAAGGTATAACAACGACATAGACGTCAATACGGGCTGTAGGCTCCGCCCGCTGTCCGCGTTTTGGGGGGCCCGGTTTCGTGGAGCTCGAGCGGCAGGCAAGGCTTGGCCGGGCGCGTCTGGGCAAGCGCGGCCAGGGTACCTTGTCGGTTCTCGCGTCCGTCGGTTCCTATTCTTTACTTGCTGGTCGGTTAATCCACTTGCCAAACCGTTGCCAAACTTTGCTCAGGGATGGGCGCTCTTACTTGAACTGGCCAAAGAAAGTTGGGGAGCTTGCTGCTTTCGCGGGGGGGGGGAAGAAAAGCAAAGAAAAAAAGGGGGGGAACAAATGTGTTTCGGTGCAAACATGGACACTTGACGCCATGCTAAGTCGTAGTTTGGAAAACATACGAGAAATCGCCCAGTAGGGGAGGGGCGCTTGGTGTTATGGGTGATAACGCCGTGGACTTGGTGCGCGCAATGGATTAAAAACACAACAGTGGCTTTTTTTGTCTGGATGAACTGTGCTGAGTTAGCTCATTTGGGGGGTGAAGAAAAAGCCGCGCTTTTGGTGTCGCCAGACCAGTCGGAAAAAGGGCCAGTTTGTCCCGTCGAGACGGACGCGTTGGCCAGTACAGCGTCGAGTTCATTGTGCAATGTTGCTGCTTTGCACCATGCCATTACGAGGCGTCGTTGATGTTGGTACCGCCATGGGCGTCCTTTCCTTCGTAACGGTAAAAAAAAGAGACAGAAATTTCTTCCGAGTTTGTCCCACCCGTACCATCCTCCTTTTCGAGAGCTTGTTCCTTGCCTTTGCGCCCTTTCTTCCGAATCCTGGTTCGGGATCCTTCTCCTTAACGCCCGCCGATCATTTTTCTTAGAGCTTGAACGCTATTGATTGAACATCGGCATTTGGAAAGACTTTTCCGGGGATTTTCGGGTGGAAAAGAATGAAGGGAGATTGGGAAGAGCAACGTTGCGGTTTGGTTACTAACGTTACTGGCAGGGGGGGAGGGGGGAAGATTCGTTACTGGGCCTTTCTTTTGGCTGTTGGGGGCTTAGGAGGAAGTTATCGGTGATTTACAGCTATATAGGCTTGAGAGATAAGAAACGCCGCTCCGTCTAGGTTGAAGAGAGGGCAACGAAGCTATGAATAGGGCCTTGGGAAAAAAAGAGTTGTAAAAGCGTGGACGTTGGGGGAGCTCCAAGTTAAAATAGAATCAAGGGTATCGTGGAGCTTTATCGTAGAGCCACAATGATATTTATGCAATTTCCCTTCATTTTTTGGGGGAGGGGCTCAAGCTCGTTAATTTCATTTCATTGTCACTGGAGGACGAAAGCGAGTAGTAAATCTGGGAAGTGGAGCGAATTTTCATTGTAGGGCAGTTTCGTTTCAGCAAATCATTTAGATTAGTGTTTACCTAGGCAAAATTGTGTAGCCAACCATTTGAGTGACACCTGAGACGGCAGGGCAGATTGTTTTACAGGGCTGACTAACATGCAGGGCAGAGAGCATATGAGGAAGTTTACAATTCAGCTTCGGTAGGAGTGTAAGGTTCCACTTGCGTTTGCGTGTACGAGTCGAACGTACGATACACGCTTTGCAAATTAGCTTATTGGAATGCACAATAAGTTAGTCATTGGAAGCCTCTTTGGTGCAGTAAAATGCTTTGTTAGTTGCCGAAGTTGCGAAAATTCCCAGGAAAATTGTATTGTAGTTGGGTGCCACACCTTGTATTGCTGACAGGCGGGATTATTGCGAATTGGAAGGAGTCTTGCCCGTCGACATTAGGGCTCTTTGTGTTATTTATTCTCACGAGTCGACAGGAAACAAAGGGAGAATTTACACATGAAAGGAGAATCGCTACGAACTTTTGACTTCCTATTGTTTGAAATGGCAACAAAGCCGAAAGGTTGGGGAAGCTTTCAAGGGTTGAGTGCGTCATGTTTTGAAAATCTTTGCAGATTGAAGTAACTGTTATAAAAAGTGTATAAATGGGAGATTTAAGTAAAATAATATATATGTTGTTTGTCTGTTTAGGTACCTGTGTCCATCCCGATTAGCTTGCCACCCAATCTGGGTAGTTTGTATTCGGCAGCTGCGGCGGCCGCTGCAGCAGTACACAGCCACGGAGCAGGATCACATATTTCTTTGTGTGCAGGAGCCAATCCTTCGCAACCCCAGCTCACACCTACATGCCAAATGCAATCTTTGTACACTTGTACCGCGACGCACTTCCCCGGCGCTTGCCAGGTAATTATTGTCCAATTCTTGAGACTTGTTGTCAAGCCGGGCTCGGTGCAGGGATTTGGGATGGAAGTAGAGTGGGGGATGACTGGATCTTGGGATTCATTAGCGTCTAGGTAATGAAGCTTTGCGCCAGATTTACGCGTTAAGTGAGGAAGCACAGCGTTGGGCCCCTAATTACGGAATTAGAAGGAAGAAAAAAACAAACCCGAGTGTCCTTGGGTTGACTGATGGTGTTTACCGCTATTGTTAGATATATATTTTTTTTTTAAAAGGGAAAGAAAAGACGTCTTTTTTACTCTGTTTGATCCATATTAATTTGAAGGGTATTGCTAACTGTAACGTGTACTTTTGGTCGTGAGAGGGGGAAAAAAGGTGGAAAATCATTGAAGTTGATGGAAAGGATGGAAAATTGATCGGTAGAGAGGTTTTGTGGAGAAAATTTGATTTAAGGGGAGTTGAGTGCTTCTTAGTTTGATCCGTGCATATTGAGCACTAGAAGTGTCAATTCTGTTCTTTGGCGTTGATCGTGTGTTAAACTCAGGAGAGAGAGAAAAAGCGGAAGTGCGTTTTTGTGAGAGAAAACTTTTTCTGCGACTGAGGGGGTAAACTCTCGTGGTCTTTGGAGAGGAGGAATATTGTAGAAGATGCAACGCATTGTGCTGTGAAGATTTACGCCTCGACAAGTGAGGCGAAGCAGATGAAGATGGCCTCAAATTCCGCGCAATCAGGGGCAGCCATATGTCTCATCAAGTGTAAAATAACTTGACTGTGCTCTTGAGTTGGGGCCGTTCAGAATTGTGTCCCGGCTTCCCAGTTCCGTTTTTCAGGTTGTCAGGACAACCGTAATGTAATCCAGCTCCCAAAATTCAGTTGACTGTCTTCGCTTTCCTCTTCAGAATTCAATAACAGAAGGGGGGAGGACGGGCCCAGAAATCACATTGGCCCGATATTACAATTCTGCCTTCTTCCGTTCTCCAGTTCTGGGCCCTCAGCTAAAACTCTTGTCTTACTTTATCTCTTTTTCCAGCAAAACCCTCTGACACAGCATGTAATAGGGTTAACAAAAAACTTCTAACGTCGTCCCTCACAAATTCCAATTTCCTATCCCCTTGCACTTTGGGTTATGAGCTCCCAGTTTCATATCGTGGGTTTTTTACACCTTGTCCGACTCATCGCTTTTCCCCACACGCGGTTGACAGCGCTTCGGTTGTGTGTTGTTCTTGGCTCATCTCATCTCATTTTTTTTATCCTTTCGTGTATTTACAGTTACCGCAATTGAATGGCTGCATCCCGGCGCCGCAAGGTTTTTCACCCTTTGTGGGCGTGGTCCCCCAGACTCCGCCTACCAGTGGTGCGTCCTACGCTTCTGCCCACGCCCCTTCGGCTGCGCAGCTGCATGTCACGTCCATGGGTCTGGGCATCGGAGTAGGCGTGGGTGTGGGAGTGGGCGTACTCCAGCCTGGTCATAGCCAAGCCTACGCGCACGCGCATGCGCATCACCATCAGACCAATATGGGTGGAGCGCAACGCGCGGCGGACGCCGCTGCAGCGGCCGCGGAAATGGATTTGTTGACGGAAGTGCACCGGCGAGCGGGCGCCGCCAGCCACGCCTCTGCCTACTCCGCCCACCCGCATCTAGGTCCTCCTCCCCCGCCTCCTGCTCACCCCCATCACCCCCCACATGCTCACCGTCTCCCTGCTCACCTCGCTTCGCACCATTCATCTCATCCCGTCAATAACCCTAATTTAAGCCACGCCCATTCCCATCCTCACGCCCTCCCACCCCATGCCCATCACAACCGGAACATAATGACCCAACACGGACCCATGCCGGCCCAACATATGGGTCACGTGACCGCCAGCGCGCCACTATTACTTGCCGATGTAAGTTTACTTTTCTATTTCTTCGCGATTAAGGCCTGTTCACACGATTAGGACAACAACCAACCGAGAGAAAAAGACTAAAGATGTTTCTATATTTTGCCTTGCACCACGTCACCAGCGACTCTTTTTGAGTTGCTTTTGATTGAAGGAGTGCTTTTGTTGGGTTGAGTCCTGATGTTTGTACGCCCTTTTATTTAAAAAAGTGATTGTGGGGGAAATTCTTGAGCTATTTTTTAAAAAAGAACGTGCGAAGGTTTTACCTTTTCATTTTGCGCAGGCGCGTGCCACTCAGATGGAAATGCTACACCAGCGCAGCCGGAGACTGAGTGCAGGACGCCGGGGCGCCAATAACGGAGGTCCAGTAGGCGTGGTTCCGGGTGCATCAGGCATGAGCAACGGCATGGCCGCCAACAGCCGAAGATGGCGCGCCCCGCCCTTGCCCCCGCCTCCGTACCCAGGCTTCTTGCTCCATTTCTTGGCCATGCTCTCGAACCCGCCCCTCTCGCCGTTCGGAACCGATTTGAGCGCCTCAGGACCAGATTCCCCCGAAACGGAAAATTACGAAGCGTTACTCAATTTAGCGGAACGACTTGGCGAAGCCAAACCTAGGGGACTCTCGAGGGCCCAAATTGAACAACTGCCATCGTACAGGTAGACTTTCTTGCTCATTTTTCACTTTTGATCAGCCGTGCTCACATTTTGGTGTGCTTGTTTTGTAGGTATACCGGAGAAACTCCCGAGGGTGGTCAAACCACGTGTGTGGTGTGCATGTGTGATTTCGAAACCAGGCAGACGCTGCGAGTGTTGCCGTGCAGTCACGAGTTCCATTCGAAGTGTGTCGATAAATGGCTCAAAGTAAGGAAACACAGTTCAGATGCTACTTAAAAGCTAGCGTTTATCGCTATAGTTATCATTTGTATAAATGATTAACTGTTTGTACTTTTCTAGTCGAATCGCACCTGTCCTATTTGCCGTGGCGATGCGTCCGAGTATTTCGGCAACGCGGAGTAGAAACGTTCAATGGGAATAGGCCAGCTTCCTTCCTTAACTGTTTTTGAGCCACTTTGGATGGGCTGTCACGTTTTCTTCCCCCCCGAAACAATGAGAAACCCGGTCCCAGTTCCCACCAATCACTTGTTCAAGCCATACTCGTTCATATTTTGAAAAACGACCCTGCCCCTGTCCCCCTTTTTGCTCCACGTTCCACGTTGTCTTTCTATAGCGAACCTCTCGAATTCATCTGGCAAAACTGTCCAACCACTTTTACTTGGAATTCAGCCTCTATGAACGCAGTCAAAAATATCACCTTTTCGAATTGTTATCGCCACTGCGCATAATCCCTTAGGCGTTTTTACAGCGTAGTTCCCATTCAAATTATCCCACCAAGACAAGGTAAACTAGACAACGCTAATTGTGTGTTTATTCGAAATCGGGAAAGCGGTCGTTTTCCCCTGCTGGTTGAATAGTGAAAAGTTTGAAAAGTTTGTGAAACCAATTAAGAACCCCGCCAAGCTGTTTAGTCCCTTAGATGGGAATTCGGTTTTCAAGCCTTGTCCAATTGTATTGTGGTAAAAGTTTTGTCCATGTTTTGCCTCCGCAGAGTTGTTAAATTAAAAGCGAAAGGTGAGAGCTAAAAGATCGTTCTAGGATATTTGGGGTAATTTTTCTTAGCTCGTGTTGCGGTGGAAGGAAAGGGTAGTACATTGGCAAATAAGGGAGTAGTGTATATTTTTGAGTTGCCACAAAGCGGGCCAGTAATGGAAATTTTGTTCGAGTTGATCTCTCCCAGCTTATTTTTAGAAGTTTGCAAATTGGGGTTAATTACTGTACCGGCGATTGTATAGCTTAAGATAATTTTAGTTTATTTTTACGCCTTTTTTTATAGTGGCTGTCACGCTCCAGATTCGTTTTCCTGCCGGTTTCTCTTTCTGTCTCCCGTCTTTCATTCTTTCTGCGCAATAGCAAGTTGTGAAAGAACTAACCACGGCCAAAGAAAGAAACTCATTGGGGAGGGGATTGTTTGAGAGACACACTTGTTTCCATTGTTGATTTTTTGCTACTTTTACGCCCCCAATTTTCAACCCTGCTGTTAGTGGGCTAAAGAAGTCTCCTCTAACCCGTCAGCTTTGTCTCACATTCCGGTTCCAGCCACCCTTTTGTTTCCTTTTCCGTAGAGGAAAACCCTGAATAATTAGCCACCGGTTCGATTTTTGGTATTCAGACAACTTTAGAGAAAAAAATGTAAAGAAAAATCGTTTAAAAAATTTGTCCAGCATTGCCGTCCTCCGTCGTCCAGCTTGATTCAAGTGAACGTACCTTCCAGAAAAGAAAAAAAATGAAAAAGAAAAAAAAACGATTCCTTAACTTCCCTCTTCGTACATTGCAAAACTATCTCACGATGTTCCAGGGATTTGTGTGCCGTGCGTAAAAAACACTATTTGCTTTGAAGAAAAGACATGTTAAAACCTCTTCTTGCAAACAAACCCTTCTTTTGACTCCCTCCTTGTTACCCCCCCCCCCTGCCCCTTTTTTTGGTGTATGGATGAATTTTTTAAATATTATTGCTGTGATAGTTCATTTTTTCTTGGTATTGTTTTTTTTAGAAGTATCCATTAGGAAAGTTACTGCAATTCGCCCCCCTGTTTGTACTTGGATTACTATATACTTGAGTTCTGTTGTTTGTCCCACACGACCTATTTTACAACCCCCTTTACAACATTACGATAAACGAACATGTGCGTGGTTTTGGCTATATATATACCCTATCTTGTTGTTCCAAGTGGTTATCGTATACTAATTATAAAAGCCTTCCATGCCTACATAGCCCTGTACGCCTGTAATTCCTGTGCCGCTTTGTTTGTATCGAACTGTACGGGTTAGGTTGTAAACCAGCGTTTTTTCGAAAAAATTTTGACTTGTTAACTCCAGCTGAACTTTGGTAGCATTCGTTGATTCTGTCGATTCTTTCAGGATTGCGGACTTGCAAATGACGTCGGACTTTGGTTTTAGGTAAAGGAGCTTGCGTGGAACTATGTGGTAACTTGGATAATTACTGTTTGCCTCTTAATGGTATTAGGACGATCCAGCTAGGATTTGGAGAACAGTATAGGGGTTTTCAGTGTGCACTGAGGAGTTGCGCACCTGACTAGCTAATTAACCCGCGTATCGACATGCAAACTGATTCGATGGGAAGGTAAAACTGTTAGCCTTTACAGTGGTGTTAGTCGACAGCTGGAAGACGAACGACAGTAACGTTTTGCTGAAGGGCTGCGGAAACCATATAGCTACATTACTGATGGTAAATTAAAGAGACTGATAAACTTAAGTCAATCAAAGAAATAAGAAAGTAGCTCCGACGGTCCACGCGACTGTTTTACAGAATGAAGTTATTTATATAAAAATAGTCCTTATGTCAGTCGCAAAATTCTTTTCAGAGATGCTTCGTTTTTCGTCTTTTCCTATACTATTATAGGCATCTGTACACTACCCCTGATCGTATATCGTTTATTGGGGAATGAAAAGACCCTTTACTGAAAATGTCGCTTTTTCATAAATGGCAATGGACACCAAAAACCCATACGGAGATTTTGATGGATTATTGTAATACACGTTATTGTAAGAATAGATAATTTTGTTTTGATTTTTTTCCGACCTGATATTTATTTCCAAAGTTTCGGCCTTTTCCCGCCCATGAGAAGCGTGAATTCACGGAGGGAAAAATTTGAATGTCAGATTTCTTATTTCCTAAATGTCTTCGCCATTGTTTCGCACCTGAAAATACGACACTTATATCCGGAAACTAGATTTTTCTTTTTTTTATAAGATAGCGTTGTTTTTTTGGTGTCCGTTGCCCCTTAAGAGTTGACTGCCGTCCGCACGAACCCCTCATTCACTGTTCTCGAATATCGTTACTTCCACATGTTACAATTAAAGTAAAGAACAATACAAATAAGAAACGCAAACGCCTCATTTGTTTTTTAATCGACTTCTAATCCTTTCTGTTATATTATATTGATATATCCCATTGTCAGTGTTTGTGTTTGTATGTGTTTTAGACTATAAATTATAGTGCTGAATGTTGTATATATAACCGTGCGAGCAGTGGTGGAGATCTAATAGTACGCAAATGGACACCAACAATTTTGTATACCTAGGGTGCTGAAGTAGAAGTACGATACTTAAAGGAGTCAAACGATCTGGAAATAAAACACGAAGCGCTTGACCGGCGGTTCTCAAACTGTGCACCTCAGTTGCTTTGTAGGTGCGACGAGACACGATCCGACAGTTTGACAGAAATTACGTTACTAGAAGTGGTTTTGGGATGGGGCGCCGTGGCACATGCCTTCGATTATTAAGGTCGAAGCGAGATGAAAATTTTCAGACTCATTGCGCTCACTGGCGTAACAAGCCCTATCCACAGTACATATTTGTCTGTTAATACCGAGATTTTTTTAAAACTTGGGTCGTCAAAATGGTCTTAAGGCACCTAAAGGAATGCAATTTTCAATTTTGATGGGATAGTGTTAGTGGACTAGGAGGTGCCAAATCTGTAATGTATGTACAACACATTACAGATCACTGCACAGTACATCGTAGTTAAGAATCTCTGGCTACGCCTTTGCATGGCAGTATTATTGAGTTGCACGCACGGATCAGTCGTACAGCGATACCTACCAGCGATATACGGCAGTGATTGTCCGCAGTAATATAAATGGCTTCGAGTGTCGGCATAAACGAGGAACACTCCTGAGCAGCGGCGTCACGAGGGGGTCTGTTTTGGTGGGGGTGGATTATACCGACTGAACTTGACGATTTTAGCGACTATACAATGATAATTTTTACAGAATATTATAGTTTCGGAACAGTTATTAAAGTTCATGTTTACTTTCTCTAATACTTAAAAACACCTTTTCGATTTCAAATTTTACCGACGACGACAAAAATTTTACCGACTCGGCTTTCTGACCAAATAATGGGGGGTGTACCCCCAAATCCTCCCATCGCGACGCCCCTGGTCCTGATTAAAGGTCTAGGAAAGAAAGATATTGTAGAAAGAAAGGGTGAACGCCAGACTCTTCTGTCAAGGGATAGCCTGAAGATTAAAAAAGTTGCCACGAAAGTTCCACGAGGGGCAACATATTCTTCTATGTGTATCTTTACTCTTATTTAGGCATTCCAAGCCTAGCTGAGCCGAAGCGTTCTCAGCCCAATTCAATACCCTTCGAAACAAGCCGAGCCCTGGGCTGAAGAACAAATCGCACCAAAACTTGAGCCAGAACTAGGGCTGGCAACGGCTCATTAGCTTACCAAACCGAGCCGAGCCTCGAGCCGGTACCCTTGAGCCGAGCCGAGCCTTGAGCCGGTATCCTTTGAGCCGAGCCGAGCCTGTTTTTTTATACTTTTATATTATAATTTTTACATTTATATAATCTTTATCATTTTTCCATTGTTTATTTTCATTTCTTTAATTGTTTTCGTTGCTTTAGTTACTTTTAAAAATTCACAAATTACCACTTTACGCAAGATAAATGGAAAAATATAATATATTAAAAAATGAGGGTAAAATAAGCAAAAGCCAACCTAATCAGTTGATGTCTTTAATATTCTTATTATTTTTATTGTTTATTTTTAACATTTTATTTTTTTAAGGAATATTTTCGTACACTTAAGTGTGTTTAGCTTAGCCACGTCACATAAAAATTAACCACTTTACACTAGAGAACCAGCAAATTTTGTCTCCTTCGATTAATGCATAAATTTAATATATTCTGTCAAAAATGTAATAAGCCACCTTAGAATAACAAAGGAAGAATAACAAAGTATTCGAAGCAGACTTGTAAAAGTAGTATGCGGCTTTTATAGGCCTTCGAAAGCATGAAATAGCGTTAGTATTCAGCGCTTTCTCATACCAGAGCTGTGCAACTGCACCTCCTTTCTCTTAATCCCTTCATTTCTTTCACCTCCCTTCTCTTCTTTCACCTCATTTCTCTTCTTTCACTAATCGCGACATTAAGTCGGGTTCAAGCCGGTCAAGTTTGTTCAAATAGCCTATCTGTTAGCTGGGTTGGCGTGAACCGAGCCGAGCTTGTGAGCCGGTCTATGCAAGCCGAACCGAGCCTTTGAGCCGGTCGTTCAAGCCGAGCTGAGCCTTTGAGCCGGTCGTCCAAGCCGAGCCGAGCCTGTGAGCCGGTCCATCAAGCAGAGCCGAGCCTATGAGCCGGTCCATCGAGCCGAGCCAAGTCGAGCCGGGCTCGGCTTGAGCGGCTCGGTTAGCCAGCCCTAGCCAGTACCCACTTACAAGAGACTAGGGCTGGAAACGGTTCAACTGGACTGGACTTGCCATCCTTCCAAACCGAATAGAGTCGGTCGGGTCAAAACGAGTCGAGCCGGAGTCGTGAAAGGTAAAACGTAACATCTAACATTTCCTGGAAATGTTAGGTGTAAACTTTCACCTTTCATTCCAGGGCTTTCCAATTGATAGGGAACAAATCCGATGAAGGTTGACTTTTAATCCTACCCAAGACAGTTCTTTGTAAATCGAGTCGAAGTCGGTGCTGTCAAACCGAGTCGAGTCAAAGTCGGTCGCTGTAAAAGCGAGTCAAGGGTCGGTCGTTGCCGAACCGACAGGAGACCCGCATGTAGGAGAAAACCAGTTCTGAAAGAAAAAATTACCTGTTATTTCCCATGTATGTTCAGCGAAACTAGAAATACTTAGCATAAGTTTTAGGAGGACAATTACAGTTTTGAAGTCGAAGCCGGGACTAACCGGGTCATTTGGCCGCCGAGCCGAGCCGAACCGTCAGCCAATGGACAAGCCGACTGTGAACATGCCCTAAGGAAAGCGGACCCGAACAGCTCACGAATCTCAGTTGTCGCAGCTCGGATATCGGCTGTCAGGGCGCATTTTTTTCGTTTTTCTTTTATTTCCTTTACCGGGTGCGGATTGCGAGTTGTTGATCTCAGAGCAAAAATCATGATCCGAAACGAGTAAACAAGTTAAAAACATGAGACAAAAATACACGGGATACGACAACAGTTATTCGTAAGACAAAACGATTAAGAACATGTCAAAGTAATCTCGATGAAACAAAACTTGCCTAAATTCTTCAAGAATGTAAAGACTGAATTCCCTCGTAAACACTGCACTTTTTGTCGATTGTATTCTTTGAAACGAAGCCGCCTTTCTGAAACCCTTGTGACAATCCTTTCTCTGTTCTGACCTTTCAAGGTAAAGGTCGACTGTTGCTTTTCACCTTCGCTGTATCTCAGTTTCGGACATTTTTTGCTTACGTAGACAAGTTGCTGCACAAGCGCAGCACGCTACGCGTTATTTGAACTTGTAGCGCTTTGTGGTTCAGTAGAGTTAACTCGCGCGCTCGGATTCCGCTTCATGTGATTACCACATGTGTGAAGTAGAGGCATTGTAGGTGATCTATTCTTTAGCCCAAGTCTTATTGTAAGTACCTGAAATTTTACGAGTAATATACGTACAGTTTTTGACGGAATATTTCAGGGCAGCCAAGTTCCCTCCAGGCTATCAACATGGCGTACTACTGCGCCTATGGGGATACAAGCGATGAAGATTCGTCCGAATCCGATGTTGGGACTATGTATAATGTATACCATAGGAGTTTCCCAGGTGTATTAGGTGGGTTAGAGCGCTCAGTTTTTGAAGAGATCTACTACCAATGCGTAATGACACGAGAACTCGAGCGTCAAGAAGGGGCGAAAAAAACAGATGAGGCGGGGGCCAAAATGGCGGAGGAAAGAAAACTGCGTGAAGAGGCAGCCAAAAAAGCGGCTCGCAAGATAGCTGGTGGGTTCGAGCGCTCAGTTTTTGAGGAGATCTTCAACCAATGCGTAATGACACAAGAAGTCGAGCATCAAGAAGGGGCGAAAAAAACAGATGAGGCGGGGGCAAAAATGGCGGAGGAAAAAAAACTGCATGCACAGGCAGCCAAAGAAACGGCTGATAAGAAAGCTGCTGAGTTCATTGAAACGGAGGAAATGCAACGCCGAAAGCGTGAAAAGAATATAAAGAAACATCTAAAGAAGAAAGCCAGAAAACAAGCTAAGAAACTAGCTGACAGTCCTTCCCCAGGTGTCGCACAAATGACTCAGAAACAGGACGAGGCCAATGAAACGGTCGAGACCAATACGCTTGAAGCTTCTACAGAAGATCTTGATCCGTGTTCAGCTTTTGCGCTCAAATCCATTCAAAAGTGGAATCTCAAAGTGAACAACATTTCTTCACTTGAGCAGAAGGTATTTTTATCTTTATGTTTACCTATCTTTTTTCATATTGTAAGGTATAATTTTATATTGATAATATTGCATTATTTCATCTTGTGTCGTCGCATGTTGTTGGTTCTACACTTCCCGTGTTTGACGATTCCGCTTATTCTCGTTGAATTTTAGGATTAGCCCTTGCAAAGCAATGTGCTATAAATACAGTTTACCTTTAGTTAACTGAACTTAACTAATCTTTATGTAGTCTACTAAAGCACTGTTGTGAATATATTAGGATCAGCCAATGGAAAAGACCGAGGATCTTCGCAAGTTAGCGGCGACGTTGATGCAACAGGATTTCCTAGCAGAAGCTTGTTCAGTCTTGAGTAGAGCTATCAGCATTGCTCCAGAGGAGACGGAGACATATCTGGAACGTGCTAAATGCTTCTACAAACTGGAACGGTTTGACAAAGCGGTGCAGGATGCGATGGTCAACATTGAAGGCAATCCGCGCTCCATTCAGGCCCATGTACTAGTGAGCAAAGCGTACGCATCTCGCAAGCTGTTCGATAAAGCCGAAGAAGCTCTCATGACAGCGAAGAACGTCGTAGGCTATACGCAAGAAATTCAGACTGAATTGAAACAAATTGGTATTTTGAAACTTATTGAGCTGGGATTTGAGGAAGCTATGGCTGTGGGTGCTATGGGCAGAAAATTAAATTTTGAAGTAAGAGGGAGTGCGTTACGGTGGAGAAACATTGGCTTTGTTTTGACTTTGTTATTTTTACATGCGTTAATTAGGATGCTCTAGATGAACTAACCTGGGATGTAGAAAAGCTAACTGTGTCTGCAAAAGACAACGAAGAAGGAGAACATGAGTATAGTATAAGTGAAGACGGGGATAACGCTGTTGGCTACACACCTAGTGATGACGGCGCTGTGAACAAATCCAACGGATCAGTCTCATCCGGAGAACAGGGTTTAAGGTGTAGTTAGCTCTTTTGATTCTTTTATTTTAACCTTAATAAGACTTTCTGTTTCTACTTTCCTGCTTTTATAACGAAGACCGTGTTTTAATCACGTACGTTTTGATGCGAAATTTCTTTCAATACTAGAATGTCAAGTAGTGGGAAGCTGTACATGCTGAAGTATTAATGTTTCACTTGTCTAATGTCCGTCGTTGAATTTCCTCTTTAGCGCACCTGAGCCGTCGCGTTCATTGTGGGTGGGTTCGGTCTCTTACACTGCTACCAGGGAAGATCTTCACACCCTTTTCAGGCCCTATGGAAAAATATCCATCTTCATACCACCTATGGCCACATTTGCATTTGTGAACTTCACTACTATTGCAGAAGCTTCTAATGCCCTTAATGCGCTGAATAATTACAACTTGCACGGAGTAACCCTCGTAATTCGTTACGCAAAACCGAACGCCAAATTTGCGAAAGAATTCGCTACTTGGAAGAAAGTCGAGTAATTTTTTTCTTCTAATATTTAACTATGTGTTCTCGTATTCTGGTATCAAGTTTTTCCGAACAGGTGAGTCGTTAAAGAAATCTCCATAACGTTTAATAATCAAATTTTTGAACAATGCATGCGTGGGTTGGAATGTTACTTAGTGGCTTCTAATGTCGGTGTTTATTGTTTTGGCTAGTCCACGAAATCCTCATGGTATCAGATCCATCTACGTAGCCAATGTCGTGTCCAGAGCGACGGAGAAGGAATTAACCAGTGTTTTCTCGACGTAAGATATATCCATTTTAACCAGTTGGCATGAACGATTATCTGTATGACGATATATTAGATGCGGCCATGTGACGAGCTGTCAAATCTTAAGGGATAAGAAATGCGCATTTGTGAACTACGCTACAAGTGCAGAAGCCACGAAAGCTTTAGAAAAGTTGCAAAACTTCCGGCTTAAGAACATATCGTTGGTTTTGAAGTTTGCAAACAATACGCAGAATATTGTAATTGGCAATAAGCAAGATGTGCAATCTTCACCTGTTCCTGCTGCTCAAGCTTCTGCGTAAGCATCTCTCTTATAATATCTCTAAAGTGAGTATTAATGCGTTAGGATCTTTAGGGCACGCAATGAATGCGTGTTTTGGAGGAAGGGGGAATGCGTGTTTGAAGACAAATGTTGGCAACTGCACATCCCTGAGCATAAAGGCATAGATGCGTAACAATGAAGTGAGTTTCGACGTTTTCCAACCGGATACCTTTTCCATAACAAAGAAGTCATTTGATGCCAAGTTTTGCTTTCGTAACCTGACCTGACTGAAAGAAAAATCCCAACGTTTTCTACTGTTTCTTTCTTTTCTACGACTGTATAAGGTTTGTTCGAACTGTATGTGATTGTTTTATTCAAGAGTTTATTACACAGATTTTGGTAGCATGGCTCGTTCCGACTTATCAGTTAACGTTGTTCAAGCATTTCTTTGCACGTTGCAGAATCATACCGCGAAACAAGAATAGTGATGGAGATTACGAGTCCTGAGACTTGCGTTAAATAAAAAGAACGGTAATCTAAAGTCGTTTGTACGACGAAAGGGACAGGAAACGACGTTGGTATAGAAGCAGAGGGAACTAGAACATAGGCAAAGATGCCCACGAACTAGGAGTTAACTTAGTTGATAATGACAATTACGTAGTTGTATTACAGTGTGTAACAATACGTTAGTACAGTGCATAACAATGAAAAGGAATTTACGGCACAAACTTTAGACAACGTAAAGCGGGGTATTAGATTTTCTCACTTCAGTGCGTTGCACTTATTGAATAGCACAAAAGGTAATTCTTATTTCGAAATAAAGTTTGAACATCCCACATATCTAAGCCTTCATTTCGGAATACGTATCGAATTCGGTATCGAAACGTGATGTATCACGTGACGATGCAATCGCGCCAAGCCATTGGTGGAAGCTTACCTAAGAATAAACACAACCACGTCCGCCTACCTATACATTTCCTTCCTCTAGAATTCAAGATAAACATGCCCACGTGTCATTAAAACGGTGATGCTTTCTTTGTTTTGCTGCTGGTCAATCTTGGGAAGTGCCAGTTCTCGCAAAAGTAAGTAGCTCTCCCTTTAACGACTTAAAAAACGATAAAACGCATGACCTTGACCTTACAAGTTTTGTCAAGATGTATGCCCAAGCTGTCATGAAACCATTGTTAAAGACACCATCCGAAGCCAACGTTGCTGCTCTACCACCAGTGTTTGACGAAGTATTGTCCATTTGTAACCTAATTTTAATTAAAGTACCTTAACGAGTTACTATAAATTGTTGTAGCGTTTGGAACGATACAACAAACTATGCGACATCTGCCAAAACACCATGAGCTTCGCGTTATTTGCCGAAGCCCGCGCTATTCTTGATAAAGCTGTCGTCAGCGAACCACGCGAAGGCCGAGCATTTCTACTGCGCTGCGAATGTCTTTATCAATTAGGAGATTACTTAAACGCCTTTCATGACGCGGAGCGGGCCGTCTACTTCAGTCCGAACGAATTCCGAGGCTATGCCTGGAGGGCGAAGTCTCTATTAGCCTTGGGAGAGCACGACAAGGCCGAAGAAGATTGGAAGAAAGTGCAAGCCGTCGTGGGCAACACGCCCGAAGTCATCGAAGCGCTCAAACACATCTTCGTGTACAGATTCGCTCTGTTACGAATCGATCGACAAGAAGCTGAACGTGCATGGGCCAAATATGGAGATTATCAAGTAGTGTATTGTTTTCTCTGGATTGTTGGAATTAAAAGGGTATTCTTAGAAAGCGCTCGACGCCTTCTGTGGGAAGACAAGCGAAGATGAACTGCTGGAAGCGGAGATTAGTCGCGAAACAGTTACGGAGAGCTCAATCCAAGGAGACAGTACCGCCAACAGTAATGTCTCCAGCCCTGATCAAAGACCGAATTCCCCGTGGTAAGATTTTGTTAGAAGAATCACGTTTCAGTAGTGTAATAATAATGTAAGAGACATGAACTTTTGGCTTTTTTTGTAGCGATTTGAAAGCGAACAGCGCAGTATGGGTAGGAAACGTATACGAACATATTAGTGAGGAGGAATTGCTGCAGATATTTGGAAAGTATGTACAATTTTTGGAGTAGTTTTTGTATTCAGGAGCTTTGTGGTTGTCAGACCTGGGCGCATTGTTAATTACCGCGTAAATTACGTCAGCAAGTATGCATTTATCAATTACGCGGACCTAGAATCTGCTGAGGTTATCGTGAGCAAGCTTAACGGCTACCGGTACAAAGGCATCACATTTTCGGTAAACGGCGTTGCACCCGAGCGCAAACAGTCGTAAGTATATTTACCGGCATTTGACATTGGGTACCTAAAATCAGTTGTAACACAAAGGTATTTCGATATGGTAAGATCCAAAACTATCTGGGTTGGGAATTTGCCACCCAGTTGTTCCACAAGCGATGTCACCACGCTCTTTTCGAAGTAATTCTCAAATGAGTGATATTCGGAAACTTTTTACTTCATTTATTTTTGTGTACGGGAAGGTACGGGAACATTGTCGATTGTCGAATTTTGGCTGAAGCACATTGCGGCTTTGTTGATTACGCGAATATTGATGAAGCTGCCACTGCGATGAAAAATTTAACTGGCATTGAATTTAACTCCTTTTTGCTCAAGGTTAAGTACGCTATGGACAATGGCGGTATGATTAGCTCCGGAACCCTAAAAGAGTAAATTACTTTTTTTCGCGTTTTTTCTTTACTCACCTTCAATTTTTCTGAAGTGATAAAGATATATACCGAAAACGATCTTAACAAGTTTAAAAAATATTGTTGGCTGTTTTTTTTGCTTTATGAATTATTGCTTATATTAACTTCACATTTTTGTTTAAAATTTTGACCGATTCATTTGTAGTCCAGCGAACCCAGGAAAATACGTCAGCCTCTTTGTAGGTAATCTCGGTGATACAGTGACCAAATCGGACTTGGGAACCTTATTTTCCAAGTAATGTTAGAGCTGTAGATACATTCTACACCTTGTGAAACTAGAACTTTGTTGAAGGTTGTTTATTATTACTTTCTTTGTTGTTTTCTTCGTAAGATGCGGAAAGATTCGAAGTATTCGTTTAGTGGAGAAGAAAAACTTTGCTTTCGTCATCTATTTCCAAGCGATTCACGCCGCCAAAGCTATGCAAATGCTGCAAGCATATAAACTGAAAGGCTCGAAGTTGTGCCTCAGCTTTAATCCATGTTGCGAATATGAAGTGCGAACAGAAAGCTCTCCTAAACTGAAAGAAAGAAATACCTTAGCAGCTGTGTCACAATGCAATGGTGTTCAACAGAAAAAAGTCGAGGAATCAAGAACCAAGTCCGAGCCTCTGAAGAAGGAGTCGAAATTCTCAGCCAAAACCGAGTAAGAGCCATTTTTATTTTCTCTTTAAGCACTTGTTCATACCTACTAAGTAAGGAAAAAAGCTAGGTTCGTGGCTTTGGCCTGTCATAAGCTAACTTGCATTTCATATATGTTGCTGCGTATTGCATTTCATTTTTACGTCGGTCTTGAGTCGTACGCGTTGATTTTAAGTAGACGTAGAATTCATAAAAAGTCGCCCCAATAGCCAATCCTTTTGGACACGATGACAATGCAATCACGGTGTATAGAATTCTTAAAAGAAGAAAAATTATGTGAAGAAATTATGACAATGAAAGTTCAGAAGTTACAGTTCGTCATTTTTTGTCTAGTGTAATTTGAAGGAGTTTATTCATAAAATAGGGTGTTGAGCTTAGAGAACTATTGAAAAATATGTAAGATTGTAAATAAGTTCTGATGCTCCTTTTCTGTTGAGAAATCTGTCTTGAGTGTTTCAATCTCTGACAATGAACACCACTTTCGTGAGAACTACACTATAAAAAGAAATCCGAAAAATCTTGCTCTTAGGTGGGGATGATCCTCTGAAAAAAAACGTAACAAATATCGCGAACCGTATTGATCCAAAATGCTTTTTTTACGAAAAGTCTGTTCTAGGAGTTCCAAGAGGAGTCCGAAACATTGAAAAAAATGTCCAGGACAGTAACGCTGTCCTGGACATTTTTTTTCAATGTTTCAATAATTCATAAAGCAAAAACGGAGAACATGAGGGAACGAATATAGTATTACATTCGCCGTCCAAAATTTATTTTCTTTCGCACGGTTCCGATCCTCACTTATAAAGTGAATTTTTCTCAGTTGTCTTTTCTTCCAGTTTTCACTTTGCTAACGCACTCATCCATCAGACCGTTGAATATAAAAAAGATAATCATAAGTAACCCGTGCTTGTGATCAATAATAACGTTGCATGTTTGAACTTGGTCAACATAACCGCCATTCGAAACATGTTATCGGCGACAGTCAAGCCGACAATTACGGCGCTATTGGTGACTCAGCAGAATTGCCGTCAACTGTGAATTGTGTTTCTTAGCTTCAACTACACAGTCCCTTTGAGCTTGCTCGAATTTAAAGACAAGCGCAGTAATTTTTTAAAAAAAAATGACGAATTTTTTGGGGTGAAGAACCGGAACTGGGCAAGGCGTTGAATGTAAGACGTCATAAAAAAACACAAAAAAGACTATTGTACCAGCTTACTTCCGAGAAAAATAATCGAGTTGACAGCTTTGTGAACATACTTATTGAACTGCCAAACAGTTAACTACAGCAATTCTAAAAAAAATAACTACAGGATATTATGCTTTTTTTCACAGCCCTACCAACCCTGAAAAGTTTACGAGGATTTTTATTGGAAATATTGATACGAACAAGACTAGCGATAAGCAGCTTCGCGCGGTCTTTGCAAAGTAATGTATTTTTCGGTAGACATTGTCACTTAACAGCATCTTGGTACCTAGGGTGGGGAAAATCGCAGAATTCTTTACTGTTCCCAATCGAGGCTTTGGTTTCGTGGAGTACACAAATGCTGAAAGCGCCACCAAAGCCATGCAAACTTTGCAGCACCACGATTGCTGCGGTTCCAGACTTAATCTCCAGTTCGCCTTCAAAGACCGTCTCCAACCTGTCAAACGGGGTCGGAAGTAACTTTGATTGCCTCTCACAGTTTCCCTGCGATACAAAGAACAAACTGTTCCTTTCTGTTTGCGTTCTTAATTATTTTATGTTTATTTCACCTTCAAGTTTGTTGACGTTGTGAGGAAGAAGAGAGCACAGCCCAAAGGGTGCAGAACTTTCAGTCAACTTTTTTCAGTCCATTAACCCAGAAAGCTCACAATGGCCATTACAAACTTAACAAGAAAGTCATGGGTGATTTTTGTCGTGCCAAAGTGGAAATTCAGAGTTTGTATTTTCATGTTTTTGTACCAAACGAAAAATTAATAATTACACGAGTTCTTTGCAAAAATAATAATAACAAAAATAATAATAACAAAAATAATATTTAAAAAAGTATTATCGCCCACCACTCCCAAACCGTTTGTTCCATTCCAAGTAACTCCCCAAATCTTCGTCCGAAACACTGGCTCGAACATTAGAGAGCGCGTCAAGGAAGTCTTCGTGCATAATAGGCCTCACCTACCAGGAGACAACGCATACAATTAACGCAGAAATAACGAAGCGCCGAGACAATTTACATGATCCACGGCAATGTAAGCCATTTGAGTTGGTGAAATGCTCCTAATGGGCCCCAAGGCGGCTTCTTTGCATAAGTTAGCCATATCCGCACCCGAATAACCCTCCGTACGTTGACAGATGTCGTTAATTTGCTCCGGCGTCAACGAGTTGGCCTGCGACCCCATTAAGTTCTCAATTATCTGCCGCCGAGCCTAAAGACAAAACCGGCGCGCATGTAAATAGTTAAAAATAAATAAATAAATAAACAGTCATAAGAAGCTGCTTGGAAAAATTACCAAACTGAAATTAATTATCACTATACCTGACATTCGGGCAAAGGGATGTATAAACGTTTCACCAGCCGACGACGTGCAGCTTCATCCAATTCTTGGGGTCGATTGGTAGCTCCCACAACTAGCAATCGATCTTCTGAAGACGTAGTCGCTCCATCCTATTTTTTTCGTGCATTTAATTCGAAATTACGTTCCAGGCTAATAATTAATACTTACTAACTGAACCAAGAACTCGGTTTTCAAGCGTCGAGAGCTTTCGTGCTCCGTTTCTGAACGCTGCGATAACAAGGAATCAATCTCGTCAATGAATATCACAGCTGGCTGACGTGTCCTAGGGAGGCAACATACATTGAGCAGTGAATAAGGATTGGTAATCAAGGACGCCCGATGCTTTTTTTTAAACGCTCATTACCTAGCAACGGCAAATAGCGCCCTAACCATTTTCTCTCCTTCGCCAATCCATTTGGAAGTTAAAGACGAAGCGCTTATTGAGAAGAAGGTCGATTTTGACTGCGCAGCGATGCATTTTCCTAAGGAAACGCCACGAGCTACTTAACAGTTTTAAAATACATGCAATTTTTACCAATAAGTGTCTTTCCCGTGCCTGGGGGACCGAACAGGAGTAAACCTTTCGGAGGCCCCCGCAATCCGCTAAAGATGTCTGGTCTCAGCATTGGCCAAACCACAATCTCCTACAATGCTTTTTTATTACGAAATATTCATCGTATTTCAAACAATTTCGCACAGAAATACTAAAGCTGCGCGTAACGGTTAGTTGTACTTGTAAAATAAAATTGTACTTGTATTGTCTTCTTGGCAAACTCGAGTCCTGCGATATCATTCCACGTGATAGGCGAGCCCTGGTCCATAATTTCGTTTAAGATCAGCTCAACCATCTTAGGGTCAATGTTTTTTAAACGCTCGTCGACGAGAGTTTCTGGACTTTCTTCATTGTAAGGAATCTTTTCGTTACATTCCCTGAAAAAAAAAGGTTTTGTATTTTGTCTTCGATCCTTAAAATAATTATATTTGAGGAATTTAAATTTGTAGATGATAGCTTACTCTTTGCTCGGTTTATAGGGAGGTGTAAATTTGTTGGACAAACCCCCGGCAAGTCGGACACCCAATGACTTCTTAACTTGGGCATTAGGATTCTGACCGTTTTTGGTTAGATTGTCAATGATCTGGAATGGACAGTTTGCGAGTTACATTCATCGACTAAAGGAACTGAACTTTATTGAAAGTTTAGCGCATTTACTAACTGCTCGTGAGCTGTGCGGAATCCTAAACTTTTTTCCGTTTTGCTTTCTACGGAAGGCTTAGGCGGCAAGGTATTCTGATGTTGGATAGGCGAATCTTGGCGAGGAATTTTCGCTGGAGGGGGTTTGGTTCTGTCATAAGCGTTGAAGATAGCATTTAAAGGATTGTTGGCGGGTAGTGGCAACCGATGCTCGCTTATAACGGGGGAAGTTTTCGGGACAAGTGGTTCCTGTTTGTCATACGTTGGTTCTTTGCTTTTTTGGCTCACTTTCCAGTCTCTGGTTCGTTTCAAAAGATCGGCAAAAGGCTCTAAGTCGTTGGGATCCAACAGAGGGCCCTTCGCTGTCTCTGCAATGCTCCCTTTCAGTTTGAGAAATTCTGGATTGCTACTTAGGTTAGAAAGAGACCAACTTCTCCCGTCTGTAAGTTAAGAATTTTCTTATGAACATTAAGAACTTTCGTAAGAGTTTCATAGTCACCAGCTTTGTGAGACCCAGCAAGTGCCAACGCTGAGTCAGCAAAATTATTTAGTCCTTTGCTGGAATCCAATGAGTCTACAAGAGAGGCATACAGCCAATGATGTTTGTCTTCGGCAACGTATGCTGTCAAATTTTCAGTCCTGTGAAATAGTAGTATCTTAGTCCCAAATGATAAAAGGTAAGGATGTAATTGTTCATAAATATGTGACATTAAATAGTTACAGTCCAGCACGACGAGCGTATTCAATGTGGGCTAGCAATCTTAACTCTCTATTAGCTTTCTCTTCCAACTTTTCGGATCTCTCTGCTGCGATATGACAGGTAAAGTACGCCAGATCGTCTTCGCTAATTGAGGCTTCCATTTTTTCCTAGTCAACTTGTATTTTCCCGGCTTATTTTTGTTTACGGGTTTCATTCGAATGCCAGCGCTACTAGCGGTAGACGAGGAATAATTGAGTTCGAGGTTTGAACCCCACTTCCGCCAACGCAGTGTTTCTCAAACTGTAATCAGGCTATCGATGCAATAATATGATGTCTGAGAATAAAGTTCGTCAATTATCAAACTCCATACAACCCGCCGAAGAAATAATCAAAGCGAACGGCATCCTAAATACACGGCGCTTGTGCGAGCAACATCCGTACGTGAGAACACCCGTGACTCGTTTCTTTTGTCCCTAATTCACAGCTGTCCGCAATACGATAATTTGTTGTTACTATAGGCGGTGTATATAATAGGGCCGCTTGCATTAATGGATCGTTTCCAAGTATTTTGCTCACTATTAACGGTTTAACGTTTCTAAGGGTAGAATAATAAAGAAGTTATAAAAGGGCGTTAGTCTAATTTTAAGTGTAGCCTGTTATAATAGTAATTGTGTTCTGTCCTCGTATTAGTAATACAGGTCTAAAAGCTTCGAGAATACACAAGCCAAGACACGCTCACATTATCTTTTTTATTTAGCTATTGGCATAGCCATTGCCTTTCTTGTAAGCGTGATTTTTTGTCTCTTGCGTTTGAATTGTTATATAAATTGTGCCTGTATTGGAATGGAGAAACATCGTGTGAAGAACACCTCGCGAGTGTTCTCTCAACGAAATTAGCAATGCTTGTGCGAAATGTTTATACGTTTAATGCTTCGAAACTCTTCCGGTACGGAGACGTCCTCTTTTTAATTACTCGACAAGACCTCAGATTTCATGAAGCATGATTATAGCTGTCGCGATCTTTGAAAGGTAGATATAGTTTCAACGAATTCGTTGTTCTGCACAACTTCGTATTGAGATGGAAGTATTCGCTTCTACAATTATATCGCATGCCCTTGTAGACTCCAGAATACTTCTTTAGCCTGACCTGCCATGTAGACTTTCCTCTTTCTTGTCTCAAGTTTTTTGAGACAAGAAAGAGGAAACAACACAGACAAGTTCAAGTTTTTATGTATTTATTTCTTTTCCCCGAAGACCACAGTTCACTACCTGGTCTCTTTTCATATATACAACGATTGTTGTATGCTTCCCTTTAAAACGTAGGACATTTAGTAACAGAGACGAGGGTATGACCACCGATGATTTTGATGGCATTAAGCTACGTTGGGAGCATCGTGTAGTTCTACGTGCACAAGTTGATCGCATAAGCGGAGCACGGAGATAATTGAACGTGTAGTAGCAACGGTGAGAGGATAATGTTTTGTAAGTTAAAGGAGCAAATGAATTGTAACCAAGGAATCAATAGCTTCTATGAATCCAGGAAAGACAATAAATCCCCACATCTAAACACCACTTGACATGTGTGGGTGTTAATACGTGTGTGAATTGTATGCAGAGTAGTCTACCTAACTGTCTAAATTTAGCTGTTATTCCTTAGATGTAGACCAGATCTAGCAGTGAATACAATTCGCCTATTTGTAAAAAAAACATGCAATACACTGTTAAAAACTTCTGCGATTTGTGGAGAAAAACGTTCACGAAAAAGGGGTAAACGAAGGTGCAGCGTTTTCTTCTCACTTTTTTCCGTCTGCAGCACCCTCTCAGTAACTGGAGTTTCCGAACTGCACTTTTAAGAGCCGCCGAGCTGTTAGAAAGTGAACCTTCGAATCTGCAGTCTTAAGAAGTCTGGCTTCTAAACTTGCAACCCGATAACTGCACTTTTAGAAGTAGGGGTGTTTCAGTAATGTAAAGTCTAATATGCAGTGACTAAAGTGCATTTATTGCTGTTTTTCGACGTTTTGTTTCCTTCAATACAAACAATTACAAAAATATAAGGCACAAAAGCATAATATAACGAAAAGAAAAGGTAGAAAGATGAGGAATTTTGAAGCTAGAAACTTTGATAAAATATTACTTGCATTCTTTTAAAGTTTGTTTTGGGACACTTAACAGCTCTGACACAGTTGATGGCTATTATGCTGGTTATCATATTCGGCCCATTGGCGCGTTTGTCGTTCAGTCTGAAAGACGACACTTACTGAACAAGAAATTTTAAAGCCAGTAAACTTTGATTAAGGATTACTTGCATTCTTTTAAAGTTTGTTTTGATAGATACTTAACTCTTAAACACACTTTTTGGTACACTTACTGCTGTTAGTTTGTCTCCTTGGACTTCCTACGGACTCTTGTGCATGACTGTTTACATTTTGTTTTCATTGTTGTTCCTTCCTCTGTCCGTTATGAAAAAAGCACTGCAGAAACAGTGAAAATCGGACCTGCTAAACTTGCAGCCTTTCCTCTCTCTTTTACCCCGTGTCCGGTTTCTAGATCAGTCGCTACAGAAGGTGAAAACTGGAGCTGCCCCAAAATGCAGCTTTTTCCTCACATTTTTTTATGTGCGCTTTCTGACGGTGACCCTGCAGAAAGTGCAGCTTGTCTGCAGCAAATGAAGCACTTTAAGTTTCGATTTTTGGACCCCTTTTTAACAGTGTAGGGATGCGTGAGAAAAGAAAAGACTTTGCGCACCTGTTGCTGATTTGTACGTTTTTATCCATGTATATTTCCGTCCCTTAGGAAAACATCTTGTGCAATAATAGTAATTTTTATAACGTTGTTTTCTGAACGTCTCTGTTTTACTTGATGCATTCCATATGGTGCTAATGAGACCAAATGCATATAGTTATATTGTAGGTATCTAAGTTAGGAAGGGATAATCATAGCATTTACGTGTTCCAAATACAACTCGAATCGTAATCCGTTTCGTCTACGTCGCGGGCAGATTGAGAAACTCTCATATCTAATGCCATGTTATGTATTATCTCATTCTGACAAGCACTCTCTTAGTCGCCCAGCGAAGGACCCAACTTTTGACAGGGAATCTCTTGATGAATTGTCAATTGTTCATATATGTTTTTCTATTAGAAAGGATTTAAGTTTAAAAGTCTGAACTACAAAAATTTTTAGCGAGTATATGGGTAAGTGCAGACATCGTTTCTACGACAATAAGTAGATTTTTAGACGAAAATAAGAACAGCCCTCGGAACAGGCAATATATTGATATAAGAAGAAGCGAACAAAGACGAAGGCGTAGTGAAGTTTTCCTTATGTGCTTCATGCTTTTGTACATCGCGCAAGCAACATGAAAACAGAGTTTTCGTCCACACGTCTTTTATTGATCTTCTGCACCGGTTTTCTGTCGCATAAATATGTTATAAGTTAACATCAAAACGTCTATAACGAGACATTTTACAATCTTTTCATATAATTCTGCTTTATTAGAGTTCATAATTAGTGATTATGATTTACGAGCAAAGAAAATGAACCAAATAGAAAGATCTCCTTGAGTTTGAAGGCCACAGGTTTCCACAGGTGAAGGCCAAAGACGCAGTGTCGCATACTTTTTTTGTAGCTTTGTTAGAATCAAGTTTGAACGTCCCTAATTGTCTGTAGGATTTTGGTAGTTTGCATTAATCCACATAAGTTCTTGCGCCAATGCGACAGTCTGGTTAGGAATCACTACGGTGTTCCATGAATATTGATTCTGCCGTGATGTATATCGTAGAAAACCAAGGTTTTCAATTCTTTGGAGCACCTCTGCTCGCTTACGGAAACACTCCAGTTTGCCTTCGCAGCTGAAGAAATGGATTTCGACGGCCAGTTGTTTGACAGTTTTCAAATCTTCGTTGATGAACATACTTTCAAACGCTGTCCATTCGCTGTCTTCTACGTCAATTTTCAAGTAATCAATCACGAAATTTGTGTGACCGAGCATCTTTCGGATACTACAGAGTGTTCGTATTTTCCAACCTTGGGTATTTTTGTCAACATCTGTGCCACCAATGCCCAAATTGTAGAACATGATTCCTTTCGAGCGTTGGTGATCCTGTTGATTCATCGAAGGATCAAAAGCGTAGACCTTACAGCCGAGCTTTTCCATGGCGTCATCAAACGACCACTCGTTATTGATGCCAAATGAGTACACCAAACAATTCGCTGAAACTGGGGCTATTCCTCTATCGAGACAGACGGTTTTTTGACCATCCATACCATTAACTGAGTTCATCACACCTCCCAACTCTTGAGACGAATTGCACGTACCAGGATTCGCTTCGTTTACGTAACTGATAACGCTTGCAATGCTGTCAAAATTTCGGAAGACAGGTTGCGTTGGGAGTGCTTCATGTTTTCGCGGGGAGTCATATTGAAGGTATTTGGTGGTCAATATGAACGAAAGGGTTATTACAATACAGAACAGTAGTATTCGACCTAAAGTGGGTCTGGTCACCATTCTTATTTTTAAAATTAATAAATATAAATGCTTGAACGCTGGCTAAAGGGGTTGTCGGTACGAAATGCTCGAAACACGTATCGGGACTGGGTCGACAGGTCAGAGTACAACATTATAGTACACCATAAGAATAACACGCCGGTCCCGGTTATTGGAGCAAGTTTAGCGGTTGGCCCTACCTACACGGGCATTTACAGCACTATGCATTCGTCTATGTACGCTCTCCACGTCAGCAATCCAGACATAATTTCTACCCAATTAAAAGTTCACAAAATAAACCCGTCTATTTATGGCAATAGAAAAGATACGGAAAGACTATGCTATTCAATAGTTTAGTTTATTGACGTATTTTTGTATAAACACACTACGAAACTAAAATACCGTTGTGGAGGGTATTATTAGAAAGTTTCTTTTTATCCTAAGGTTCGCCAACAGTCTTCATCTTGTTTGTACAAAACAATTGTCAAATTGTTAAGAAGCGTTCAGTAGGGAAGATGGAGATACATGCATACTTCTGAACTGTGCAATTTTATTATTGCCATAATAAGTTTCACTTTCGTTGTTTTGTGGAACGGTTTGTTGCATTCGATAGGATATTCAAGTCGTTGTGACGTAAAAGGTAAACTGACCTTGTACGAAGTAGGTTACCTTGCTTCCCTCCGTGAAAATATAGTTTTGCACGCTTGTATACTCATATCGCTAGTCTTCCAACCGATCATTCTGTGTTCTCATGTGCATCCCTTGTTTGTTCAGTAGGTGTAAAGCCGACCCCGACTTTCGGGGACCATAAAAAAATAAAATAAAAAAAGATTGAAAAAACTATTTTTGAGACTAGATCCTTTAATAAACCCACCAGTTACGTTCGTATGTTACTACACCTTCCAAATGCTTGCAATAAGTATTTTTTCGGAGAAGTTTCACATATGCGCTTGCATCCGTTGGCACTTTATAAATGTTTTCGTTTAATGTCGAAAAGCGAAATTAGCCTTTTCTAATTTGTAACATAAAAACGACTTGTGGCAGGCTGAGAATTTCGTATTGACCGCTATGTAGTCAGTCCGCCCGTACCTCAGAAGCACCCATTGCGAGAAAATCCCAGTCTTCATTTCCTGGAAGTATTGTAATTAGCAAAATTACGAGGCTATCGACAACGATCTACTTTTTGCAAGAAAAGAAATTCGGGCATGAACGGGAAAATCACGCATGCTATTGCTATGAAGTTCCGTCTATTCCTTTTTTTCAACTAGTATGGATCGTGCAAGTACTGAACAGAATAAGTATTTTTCGGATAGGGAACGGCTGTAAGATAAATGTGTAGATCTGCCTTCTTGGATCTTGCCTTCCCATGTAACATAGGTACGCAGATCGATTCTAGCAGCTTTAAGAAATGTGATATTATCGTCTAACTGTCCTACGAAAGCCTAACATGATAAATAGTGAGCTGTACCATTCCTCAGTCTATTGGAACGGGTGGCTATATACAAGCTGCTGTAACCGAACGCAGGGTTGGTCCATCGGTTGTTTTGATTTGACTGTGGTGGACTGTTTAATATTTGGAGGCGAACATGTCGTGTATTTCGTTTTTAGATGAACTTGTAAAGGATTATTTAATGTATCGCGGATTTACTATGACTCTGAAATGTATGGACAATGAACTTAAGCTAGATAAAGATAAAGGATTTCGGGTAATTGAAGTTTAATATTTTCTACTATTGGATATTAAAATGCCTACTATTATAGGTTGATAAAATCATCGAGCAAATTTTGTCTCTCATCAGTAACAGTGAATTATCTTCATTAAAAGAACTTTGGTCGCATTTTGACCAAAAACTTTTCTGCAAACTAGAACTGCATTTCGTTCCAGGTAAAATCTCAAGTATATCCAATAATTGGTTGAACGCCTCTACTTTCCCAGTAATAAAAAAGTTGGAAAACGGAGTTCTTAAACTCTACCTAGTCACAGCGTTTACGAGTAACCGCCACGATAGAATTATGGAGTTTTTTGAACGGTTGGCTTGTGAACTTCAAAACCAACCCGATTGGAAAGACTGGCTCGGTAAAGCATCTTCTTTGTTCGCTATTCCTTTCGAGACAAGAAACATAAAAAACAGAAGTTTAATTTATTGATCCATTCTCCAACTTTATTAGCTTTCCCGTTCTGCAAAAATCCGGAAGAGCACCCGACGTATTCCGTTTATTTCACTCGTCAGTGGCAAGACACGTTACTTGTTTCTCTCCATAACATGTTCGCCATTTCATTTCAAGTAAAAAAAATTCACGGAAATATGACATGCAAGCACAGCAATTTTTAATCTCTTTTAGTGCCTTCCTCTGCCGACTTTGGCAAACTATGCCGAGGAAGCCAATAAAATTACGAAACTGCAAGCCGAAAATGAGATGCTGAAAGCTCGACTCGAGCGTTTGACAGGTGAAAAATCGGACTTGCAAGCCCCTGCCAGCGAAGACGTTTTCACGCCGGTTGATCTGATTGACGACTTTTCTACAATCGCTTCGTAAGAAAAGTTGTATAGTAATAAAAAATTCTTTACAAACTTTGTTTTCGAACTTTCATTTTGCAGTGGTTCGAGATCAGAAAACCCATCACGTTCCCTCAAACAGTTTTTTAAGCCGTGGGGTCAATCTCCCACCAGCAATCGTAAAGCGCCATCTAGTCCATCTGTTGGTAATAACCCACACATTTTGAAAAGGAATTAACAAGGCACAGGAGCAAGATTTCTGACGTCATGTATTTATACAGGTTGTGTAGATGACCGGAACGATTCAACATTTTAAAGACCCTTCTGGACTTACGCGGTAATGCGTGGAATGTTAT
>JAHZNP010000285.1:0-82658 GCA_020615345.1 Triops cancriformis
TTTTTTTTTTTTTTTTTTTTTTTTTTTTTTTTTTACCTGGGTGAAAGTCATCCCCAGGAAGATGAAAGTCATCAAATGGTCACTTCTGTAGTGTGAACATTCTTTTATATATCTTGAATAATTTACATTCCGTAGTTTGCCACAGTCGATACAGTGTTGTCAATGTATGAGTACAGTAGAACCATCGAAGCCCTATTATCCGGCATGTAGGACAAGAGGGCCTTACGTCGCGGAAACAAAATGCAAGGGGTACGGGTCAAAACGGCCACTGTACAAAACGGCCCTAGTGAAAACGGCCAGTGTACAAAACGGCCACCCCAAAACCAAAACGGCCAGCCCCAGAACCATAACGGCCAGCCCGGAATACCAAAACGGCCAAGTCTGAAATATTTTTCTGTTCGTAGATGTTGTTCAATTTTGTAGAATTGTATTAACTAGCAAAAGGCGTGTAAATTGTGGTATTTGAAAATTTAAGGAATTAATACTTTTAACTGAAAAGGTAGTAATTACTAGTAAGACTATTTAGTATCTTCGTAATAATTGAAGTATTACATTGTAACATTTTATTACAATCTGTTTATCTTAACTTTTTCAAAGGTTCTCCTTAAACTTTATTAAATTACCATATAGCACAATATACACATAGTTTCGCACAATTTACGCACCATGTATTAGTTCATACAACTAAATAGTCTTAGTAGTAATTACTACATTTTCAGTTAAAAGTATTAATTCCTCAAATTTTCAAATACAATACCACAACTTACAAGCCTTTTGCTAGCTCATACAATTCTATAAAATTTAACAACGTCTACGAACATAAAGATATTTCAGACTTGGCCGTTTTTGGTATTTTTTGGTATACCGGGCTGGCCGTTTTGGTTCTGGGGCTGGCCGTTTTGGTTTTGGGGTGGCCGTTTTGTACACTGGCCGTTTTAACTAGGGCCTGGCCGTTTTGTACAGTGGCCGTTTTGACCCGTACCCAATGCAAGAACCGAACACGGCATATAAAAAAGCAATTGTAGAAAAGGTTTAAAACACCTATCTGTGTCTATATAAAGAATTTATTACTAGTTAACAAGACACTAATTTCCCTTGTTTTCCATTTAATTCTCAAGTATTTACCGTACTTCTTTCTTCCGAAATTGATTCTGTATTTGTTACATATCTTTTATTATCAAAGTGTTCCAACGGTTCTCTCTTCGCTTTAATAGCTTACGTATTTCATTCCGGATTCCATGATCCCCAACTATCGTTGAAAAAAGAAAGAAAAAAAACGGAACAAGTTCGTACTGTACTGTAAAAAGCGACTAGAATTTAAATGGCCTAGGTGACAACCATGAACTGAAGAACAAGTTCCAGAGCGCTCAAACTGTGATTAGCGATGCTCTTGTCGAATATTTACTTTACTTTTTGGGAAGATTATTACAATATCTGTCTTTAAGTATTGTCGGACATTTACTTTACTTTTCGGGAAGATTATTACAGTCTATCTTCGAGTATCGCGCACTATGTTGCTGGTATGTGCAATAGAATAATGATTCGGGAGATTTTTTCTTCATTTTTTGTGATGAAAGCATCGTCAGTTTACGCTGAACACGATAAAAGGGAGTTTACCATGTATTGTTAGTAAATCTACATAACATTAATTACAAATCTACACTCAGGGTAGCTTAGAGCATTTGTACTAAATCTGCCTCTTTTAATGGTCATTCACCTAACTCAAAGTTTTTTTTACTACAGTTTTCCAGTAAAAAAAGTTGCGTCGTGTGACAACACATTGATAAACACACGGGAGTGTTCTAACTTTTTTTCCCTTTGTAAGTTACGCCAATAAAGCTCCAACAAAGTTTTCAAGTTTAGCTTCCTTTTTGGACTTTTTGTTTTTCCTCCCGCAAGTTATCTCCCAAGGATCAAGCATGAAAAATCTTTCATTGCTTTCAAACTACTGCAGCCTAGTGTACCGTGTGGCTCGGCCACTAAAATCGTCACAATAAGTCCTTCTCGTGGTACGGCACTTTAACTTCCATATGTTCACGGTAGGACAGAAGTTAGTGTATCGTGGGAAGATCCCATGCAAAAGACGAGAAGGGAGTGTGTGTGCTTTGAAGGAAGGTAACGAGACAGACCGGCGACGTCGATGGCGTCAAAGGCGTGGACGATGGGCTCTTTGACGTTATTACCGGTCCTTGTGTTCCCCTTTTCACAGGAGCCGTCGTACATTTTTGTGAAAAGAGACAAAGCTGACTTTTAAAATTCCACCAAACTGTCACACCAAACAAAACAGCAGAAAAAAAAATCCATCGCGCCATAGATCTCTTATGACGTAGTACTCCCCTGAGTCTATAAACCTGTGGTCGTAGTACCAATCGTTTCCGGCTAAGGCTCGTTTCGTGACAGCTAAATGAAATCTCTGATAAATATACTTTTCCTGCCATGAAAAACGCAATACAGGCAAAGAACACCAGCTGGGACCGGTCTCATTTGGCAAATCTCCCAGCGTACAGTAAACCCAGATCGTTAAGATTTTTTTATTTTATTTCCGCTCATCACGAAAGAACGATACAGAATTTTGCGTCAACATAGATTCTGTATTGCTGGGCAATCTAAAGTTTGATCGTTGACAACCGGAAAAAAATACTTTTTTTTATGTGCACCATGTCGTAGCTGGCGACAATCTCCAGCGTCAAGCTTTCATGAAGACGGGCAATCAATCCTCGCCCGGGTACTGGAATTCCTGGTACCGTTTTAGGTAATTGTCACACTCGAATTAGGACAAGTACCTTCATTTGTTCAAGTGGTTGCGCCCCGACTACGTAAACACGGCACTAAACGAGCCCAAAGGCTGAGAAAAAGATTTCTCGTGTCTTCAGTTAATCGTCGAGTGGGACCTTTGATTGGTTCACGTTGTCAGCCAACGACCCAAACTTTTCGTTAAGTTAAAAAGGTCGTCTTTTTTCTTGTTTTCAGGGTTGGTAAGCAAGTTAAGCAACGCCATCCATTTGCCGTCACGAGCCTTAACGAGTTTAGCAGATCTCATTTTCGCTCTTAAACTGCCTCGCTTTTTGCCAAAAAGGGAGTAATTAACTGAAACCTAATGGGTGGGACGAGGTGTTTCTTTGTTTCCAAACGCATAATAAGAAAAAAAATGCTTACCTTGATGTCTTGCGCGCATACCAGTACCACAGCAAGAAGCATAGTCAACAATACGAGGCGTGGGAAAGCCATTGTGCTCGCTCTTTAGTCCTTGTCGAATCCGCCTAAACAAAAACCAGATTAGCAAAGAGAAAGAAGTAGACATTGGCAGTCATTTATTCTGCCGCACCCACCACCCAGCTAAAAAGCCAATATTCTTTTTCTTTCTCGAACACTGTGTAAATCCCTAAGTGCCTGTCGCTTATTTGACATAGAATAGACAGTTCCTGTCGTTCGTTTCTTTTTCTTCCTGATTTTCTACCTATTGCACAGTCGTTTTTACTCGCCGGGACAAGCTTGTCAGTGGCGCGTATTGTTTTCTATTCCTTCCGTAGTTCCTTCACCATCAAAGTGAAGTCTTATCTACGTTGCTGGTCTACTTGTTTTCAACTGGGTACGACAGCATCAAGTGGTACGATACTGTATTGTAGCTTTCAATTAGGCATCCAGACAATGCAACCCATTTGTGTGGCACGGGATGGGTATGAGTCAGATGAAAAGCTCGATATTGATTACTTTTGTTGCGTGTAAAAGGAGGGGGTAGGGTGATACGCTGTGAAGCGGGACTTTAATAAGCGAAAACACTTCCACCAAGACGTAACAAGCCCAGTTTCAGGGGACCAACACACGCACGCACGTTTGTTATTTCAACGAAACAGAGCAAAGGGCAGCGATCAAGTGCTTTCAGGTGCATTAGGAAAGCGCGACAACACGAGACAACTAAGAAAAGACAACTAGGACGTCTTTCCTTGGGAGAGAACTCACCTATTCGTCAAAGTGCCCTGTAGGGGTTAAGCGAAGTGGTAAAAAGTTGGCAAAAAGGGAACGGCTCCCAAAAGGGCTTCTTTTCAGTGTATTGTGAACGAGTTGGTGGCTCCGGAGGACTCGGTTGGGTATGGGAAAGATGGGAGACGCTAGAGAAAGAAGAAGACCATAGAGCGCTCCCCAAGTTTTTAGTCCCGCTGGCCAGCTGTGGTGTCTTATCGCGCTGAACCTTCGGGTTCTTCCAGCAAGCCACAGTCTCTCTCGGCTACGTTCACCTGTCACCTGTCACCATATCAAATTCCCCCTGCTGTGATTAAAATCCCTCACTAGACCAACTCCTTGGGGTTGATTTGTGACACGTCTGGGGTGAAATCTGACTGTAAGATCACGAAACCCAAAAGAACACTGAGCCCGAGGACGAGAATCTTGCCGGGTCTTGCATATCGCTAAGGGTTCGTGTGTGAGGCAGCAGCAGCATAAACCAGGGCGCAGGTCTGCAAAGGTCATCACTATCGTTGCCACGACGACAAGGAAAAACCCCATCGATCGATGCAAAAGGAGAAGGGTAATGCGGCTCAGGGGGGTGCAGGAGGGGGATTGAGTGGGTACTTGGAGTAAAAGGCAGGCTGATTCTTTTCGGATTTCATAGCACGGGACAAAATAAGCGAAGACGGGGTATAGTTATAGGAAGTGTGCCAATAGGCCGCATAGCCTAACTTCAGAGGGTACCCACATACCCGATAATACACCTCGCACCCATCGCCAACTCAATTCGTAGGCAAATCAGCAAGGCATTCTGGCGTTGGAGGGTTGAGACTTGCGGAAATTGAACTGGTTGGGAAAAAAGGGGGGAAAATTTTGTTTGAAGGCTGTGGATTGCTCGAGAACGCGAAATGTATTGCTGCAAAGGCCAGCGAGCTTGAAGTGATTGTGCAACGCCTGTCGCGTTTCGCTATTTGGCAATACGGGAGGCGGATGCCGAACACGTGGGTGTTCTCATGCAGACAATACTAGAAATTTTTGCCTTTGGAGGAGAATGGCAGGAAAAGAAAGTCAGGCAAGCTAATTAAGAGGTTTTAGTGCATGTCGTTTTGTTATCTTTACACAAACAAATCTCTTCTTTCTTTGTTTTATTCAAAAGATGACACGGGAAATGCAAAAAGAAACATTTCGTGTAGGAACGCCAGAGTCTCATTATCTCCAGATGTCATGGGACATCCAAAACGTAAAAAGACATTTTAAGTTGAATCCTTTACAGCGGAACTCGTATCTACTACACTCTGTGTAGCGAAACTCCCAATTATGTCAGCTTGCATGGTGCTAAGTTTTTTAGTATTATTTCATTTTCTCGCGAGCGACATGTTCGTTGCTTTCATTCAGAATTCAAGTGTAGTTCGCGGATACTATGAGCTTGTCTTTTAATCCTCTCCGTAAAAAATTATTCTAGTGCAATTGTTATAGCCAACCATGCAGTTAACTTTCTATGAGTACCTGTTTGTGAGGAAGGTTTCTAGCAAATTCTTAATAATGAAAACTCGCAGTCCGATGTGTTCATTTTTAGATATGTCAACCGTCATCGATCCACATTAGTAGACAAAACTAGAATTCTACAGTATTGACGGTGGGCTTCACTGCCGACAAGTGAGTTTTCAGTCCAAAAGAGTCCAGTTCATGAAAGGGAATTCGTCAAGGATGGAAATGTTCATTTTAATGGAATTATCGCAAACACTTTTTTTTAACGATTTGAAGATATTGGAAAAGATTGTTGAACTGAGAATAAGAACTTTCGCGGCTCTCTGTGGAATTCTTGGGTGAATTTGTTACTAACGCCGAACGAACGGGTTATTCAGGTTCTGAAAAAAGATTGTGTAGAAGAGTGTGACAAAAATAATGACAACGAATGAATCAGAAGTCGAGTTGTTATGGTAACCTGTGAATTTATTGAAAACTAGAAATCTCCATGATTACGCGATTATAGATAATTTATTCACGATTTTTTTCTGATTTTCGAACTGTTCAGCATGTCTACCCATAAGCGCATTAAAATAGTGAGTGGCAATGGGAGAGATGGGAGAGATCCAATACATTCTATTTAAGAACATTACGGAAGAATGTAATGTTTGAATTTGCCGTTGTCTTTATTAAGGGTTTGATTCTCGTCACTGTTATGTTTACTATAAGCATCCCAAACGTATATACATACTATTTTTTTATGTACAGCGTAAATTATAGAACAGTAGATTAGCCACCAGTTCTGTAAAGATGAAAAGTCAAAGGCAATATCTAGGCACTATTTAGACAAACAGCCTTTTAGAAAAAATAACAATTCTTTTGACAAAAATGGAGCTCAGACGGTTTCAATAATGATTGAGCTCGTGTCTGTTAGTTTTCGTACCGATACTACTAGTCTATCGTGTACTAATATCTAGTAAAATCAAAATGTAACCAGTGTAATAATTTAGTGTATTTAATGTTTAACTAATGTAATAATTTAGTGTATTTGATATTTAACTAATGTAATAATTTAGTGCATTTAATATTTAACTTATATCATATTTAAGTGTAATTAATATTCTAAATAAATAAGACATCCAATAAATAGTGTAATAGCACTAAAACTTCGAATGACTGGTTTCCTAACGAGGAAGAGAGTCGTATCGAAATTGTCCGGCCGGTATTACGAAACGGACAAAGGAGAAACATCTAGTTTTAATGATCGGCACTCTCATTAATCGTTTTCTTGCAGCGCACAACAAGTCATGTGATAGCAAGGACACATAATATAGTGAATACGATTTCAAATTATAGTTTAGTTTATACACCAAACGAAAAAAAGTGAAACTGTTTCTAATCCAAATTGTCCCATGTCACCCCTTAGTACACACCAACTTTTTAATAACCTGTCATTCTTAATGAACGCTCAGCTTCAACACCGTCGATACGCAATATGAAGTTAATCGTAGTTTCGCGAGAATTCGTAGGCGTTTATCAGGAGTTAATTTTTCCTACACTGCAGTATTGTCATATCGGAAGCGACACACGAGATTTTCTTTTTATATTTTGCACTACTATTATGGGAGTTTTATTGTTCCTTCTTGTCCCAAGCTTGGACGTGACTTATAAAGACAATTCCTTTTAATGTACTAGCGTGACCAGTAAAGGTAATCCGCGTATTCGTGTCAAAGGAAATTTAACCCTTTGAAAACCATAAAAAAACATGTCTGTTCTGGCCAAGTGTCTCCAAACATATAATATATTAACAACCTAATTGTACTTAATCATTCAGTCGTAACGCAACAATCTTGTCTTCAAATCTCTAACCCATGTGGACGCCATGTTCAAATTCCCGCTCTGTCACTAGTTCAATTTTTGCCGCGTGGAGGATAAATCGATGCCAATCCTATTAGGGCACGCCTCCGCATAACTTGTCCGTCTTTTGCGACGAAGACCAACTCCGGTTTTCCAAACCTCGCAAGAGGCAGTTGCCTTTTCCCCATTCTAGCCAACTTAGGGGGCAGCGGCCTTGTTTGTAAACAGCCCAGAACATTTTAACTCCCGTTTTTCCCAAGCCCATTATTAAGTGCACGGCTTTCTATCAATCAGTGACAGAAAATGCCTCCAAAACAAGTTACTTTGTCATTTTCTTGCACCTTTTGTATGTGCTAAGCGTTTCGAATATATTTTCACCCTAAGTTCCCCACAAAATGGCCCTATTGAAAATATTTCCTACGCATTGGTCTGACCGTAGTAGTAGTACTACTACAAATTTAAAGTCGCGTTCATCGACGAATCTCTCTGCTAAACAAAAAAACGAGGAACACAATGGATCTACATCTCTGCCAGATTTCACGCGAGTGAATGCATCCAGAAGAAGACCTGAAAATGCGTTGCCAGACCCTTTCGGAAGAAAAAAGGCCAGAAGCTGTTGCAGAGGAAGGTAAGCCTACTGTAAAGTCCCTAATCCAGACCCTGGTCTCGTCAATAGGACGAGCTGTCATCACCACACCACAGCGTCGTCACAGCATGCTAACGAAACTTGTTTATTTACCATGTACATTACAATGAAGTCGCGATTATGGATTTCTTTAAGAGGTGTAGAAGGAATTTCGTTCTTGCCACAATTTTAGGTTAAAATGCCACCAGAAACAAGTAAATAACAATATTCTTAAATTGTGTATTATTTTGCGCTTTGTCGCGTTTTGGTCAAATTTGGTCAAAATCAAAATTTGCTAATAATTGAACAGTACTGCCTTTACAGCACAATGCAGAAGGAATCTTTTTCTCGTCACAGTTTACGCGAAAATGCCACTAAAATCAATTAAAAAACAATATTATAAAAAATTGCGTATTATTTTGCGCTTTGTCGCGTTTTGGTTGTAAGCGAAGATTCCGGGAAAATCAGAATTCGCTAATAATTGAACAGTACTGCCTTTACAGCACAATGCAGTGCACTTTTCAAACGTGTCACATTGTCACGTCTAGAGCTTACACGTAGCTTAAGTTAACAAAAGATGTGCACTGGAAAGGATTCTGAAGTGTGGACGTTGGGAAACAATCAAACAATGGAGAGAGAAATCGCTTGATAGACAGTGAGTGCGCAGGAGATTTTTTAAGCGAAATATACGGAAACAACAACGATCCGTTGCGTGGCTGTGTGCCGTTTTTGTTTTTTCTGCCCCCAGTCCCAATCATGCATACATGCAAACATATCGAGTGCGTCTGCCAGATGCAGTTCAATGGGGAAAAAGAAAGTTGTACGAACTTTGTTGACGAAGCAGATGATTTATCTAAGCACCAAACTTTCGGCATGGTAGCATCGTGTATTTGCGTCATGAAGCGAGCAGAAGTAGAAATAAGTCACATTTCTTGCTATTCTGGGTACGGATCGATTGCTCTCATAGTTTTAAAAGTTTTGCCAGAGAGTTTTTCTGCAGGATAGCGACAGAGAAAAGTATTACAGCGCTTTTTTTCCCAACCTAAAGTTACGACACTTTTTGTTGATACACAATGAGCCTGGAATTGCAGAAAAAGTGTGCAAAACGTGCGCGAATTGTCGATAGGAGACAGTATTTCATATGTATAGAGATGTGGACAAATAAGTTGAATGGAAAGAAAATTTAATAGGTCGAAATAAAACATAATATATGTGGCGTTGGAAACCAATAAATTTTTGGAAAATTATCCTTTCATGTATCATTGTTAGCCCGTTGTGTAACTTTTCCGCGAATTAGACATAAGGCAGTTGTCTATTATCTTATGACACTCGGGGAATTCGAGTCTATGGATTCATTATCCACGAAAAAGAAGTTTGAAACAAGAGACCCGTTGAAAGTTTGCGCTGACTGATTTTGCAACAGCTGTTGCTTGTTTCTCTAGAAAAGTCTTAATTGACAGTACCTTGAACCTAATCAAAAGAAAGCTTTCAAAATTTGGAAATTTCGGAATGAAGTTCCTTGAACAATGAAGAGTTCTTCAGAAATTTCTTAACGAACAGTGAATAGAATGCGCACCCCAAAAATGAATAGTAAGCGTAAAACCATCAAGTCGGGTTTCCCAAATTGTCGTCCGTAAAAAGAAAGGGATATACCCAGAAGGCTTTATATTAGACCTTTGTGATTTACCAAGTATAACTTTCTTTTGCGTGTAATAGTATATTTTATTGTCAGTTCATCATATGTTAGCAATTTCGAATTAAGTAATCGATTTCGCCCAAACAACTAAATATAGTATTTCATTAAATAATCTCGACAGTAAAATTTTAAATCATAATATGTAGTGCACATCGTCAACATTTTCTTTCAGAAGTTCTTCGTAGATTTGTAAAAAGCAAGTAAAATCTTTGCGTGTTTCTTGCAGAGAAACAATTTTCAACTTTCGATCGCGAGATTTAGAATAGCCACTTTAGAATATGAATTTAACGAACACGGAATTAAAATCAGACATCTAGCTTTGGAGTTGTCATCTAGAAAATTTCAGAAAATTTAGGTGATAAATCCGAAACTAACCTATGGATTTGAATCCCATTGTCGCCAATAAATAGGAAAACGGTGCTTTCGTGTATCTTGGAACCAGAAATTTAAGCATGCTTTTTCCGAAAAAATTGATTCGCTTTTTACAAATTGACTAAAACCTTTGTAGAGAAAAACTCGACGATACGCACTAGGTACAATAATCCAAAACTTTACTGTTGAGATTGTGTAAAGAAAATTTAATTAATTCTGGCAAAATCGCCGACACCGTTTAGCATTTGATTCCCCTATACCAACTCAGTATTATATACAGTGGAACCCACTTAATTTCATATCGCATAATTTCATAAACCGCCTAAATTCATAATGAACGTACGGTCCCGTTTTATTCCCATTTAATTCTGTAGAGAGAGGATTCGTTTTATTTCATATCGCATAATCGCATAAACCGCCTAAATTCATAAAAAGACTGAGTCCCGGTGGGCATTTAAAAATGCTATGTAACTCGAGCTAATTTCATAGGCAATCGCAAGGCCAATTCGTGAAACCAGGAGGCCGCAAAATTCCCAAAAAGACTTAAAAAAACTCGTATCCGAGCTTAATCCTTTAGCCACTGACCTTTCACCTTTCGCCTAATCCTTGACGAGCCGTATAGGTTACTTAGTCCATGTTTAGTAGCGTGCTGTGAATCGGGAAGTGAAGATGTCGAGGAAGAAGCACACAAGCCTATCACTTAGCCAGCGAGTCAAAATTTTCCATTATGGACTTTTTTCCTAAGAAATAGCGAATGCTTTGACCAGTAACGTTACAATACAAGTATATTTTAGATGTAAAGGTATTTGCTTTCATTTCGTGTTTCTTAGCCTTCTAAAAGGCAACTCCGTTTTATTTCAAACTCCGCGTAAATTCATAGAGACCGTCCGGTCCCGAGCCTATGTAATAAAGCGGGTTCCACTGTACTCAGCTTTTTACAGTATTATATAGACGAGAGTCCTTTTACGTAAGCTTTTGAGCACACATTTCTCGCGTAAACCGCAACTCCCTAATACAAAACCGCTCAAGGGTAGGATGTGGTATTTTGAAGACTGTTTGATATTCCAAACAAGGAATACCCTTTCTTATCACATTTGGCCCACACGGCTTCCAAATGATTATGACCTCCAGTTACTTTTTTCTTTCTTTCTTTTATATCGCGGTGAACCTACCTCAGCTCTTTAGCATAACCGGTTAAAGGCTTGGGAAGATGGGCTCGAATAAGAAAAATACTCCTTGAAATCGGAAACTCGGTACAGTATATCAACTTCTAGGAAATGGATGGAAGTAGGCGAGAACCACGTGAACTTGAAGTGTAACAGGGCTGGCTGTATTAATGACCAAAAATTCCAATGGATCAACGACAAACTTGGCCATTTGCCCGGAGTCTCGTGGTGTAGTTTTCATTCTATTCCCCTTTTTTCCCCCCATAACGGGCTACCTTTTTTTTTGGTTGCATAACGGGATATAAGCAGGGCGAGGAAGGTTTCTTATCACAAGGTTTATTTATATCTTCCAACAACCACGAGACTTGACATTCCCGTAGACGAGGATTCTAAATTTGTAACTGTCCAGATAAGAAAACCAGTTGTATTTTAATTCCACTTTACGACCGTCTTTTAATTCCTACCGTGTTGGAAAAAAATTGGTAAAAATAAAAAGGGGTAAGAGACGCAAAAGCGTCGCATGCCACTTTTTTACAGAGCGATTCTCGCTCGGCGGTCACGTGTGCGATTCTTGGTAGAAAGATGAATAACTTTGATGGTGTGTTCCAAGCTATAAGACATGCTTGGTCCACTGCCAACGGAGCACGAGGTTTGTCTTACACTTTTTTTGGTTCCCTGAAAAGAAATTTTTGGGAGAGTTGGGCAGTGTTGGACCTCACGGAGAACGAATCTATGCTTTGACATGGAACAACGTCCATCCCGTGACTTGAGCCTAAAATTTAAAGTCACACAAACGAGGTCACGAGTGTCTTCCATTATAGGCTAACGTGCTTGCCTACACGTTGCTTTTCTTTGTTGTCTGCCCCCCCCCCCCTGAATGTTCCGTATGGGACCTACGGAAATCACTTGAGCGAATGAATGGAAGCGAGTTTCATCTGGGTCGCTACTACACATCGAAAACAGCTGTTCTGGGTCATCGAACTAATCAGATAAACGATCTACACTGGATTCCGGCTCTTTGCGACAGATTGGGATCATTAGCGTACCATTTTTTTCGTCCAGCAAGCGGCTGCCAGAACAAAGTGAGAAAAATGACAAAAAGTGTTAAATTTGGATTCTGCTTTCGGGAGGAGCCAAATGAGCTGTTTATATTTGATGACGCCCTAATTAGCTGTAATGTATAGTTATACAACAGTGGAAAGGAACACGCAATTTTGCTTTGAGTCGTACAACAATTAATTAAATTCTTATTTTCTGCTTTTCGTTGTCTCTTTTCATGCTTTAATGCTGTGCTTCTCAAGCCGGGGTAAATTACCCCAAATTTGGTGAAATTGGTGTTTCTTTACGTAGGAGCGTGTATGAACTTTACTCACGTTGGGTAAAGAGGGCTTTCGGATATACGACGTTGTGGTAAAAGAGGAAAAAATTTGAGAAGTATTGCTGTAAGTAGTTCTCAAAATATTCTGGGACAGCGAACGTGCTAATGCGTATGCCTGTTGTCCCAGTTTTGACCCTTATTGACCCTTATTGTACCCTTATGACCCTTATTGACCCTTATTGTAGATTGGTCAAATCACCGATTTTTGTTGTACCGAATTGCAAAGCGTACAATTTTGCAACCAAAGTGGGTATTGCTTTAATATTAAGGTTTAATAAATTACTGTTACGGAAAACAATTGTGAAGAGCAGAGGACCAAGCATATTTTTTTTTAAAAAAAGGTCGTATAACTCGTTATTCCTTTTCTGTTGCAGGCTGTGGGATTGTGTTCTTTTTGTTGTTTGTGTTTTCGCTCTGCAGCTGTTAGGTCTTTCATTATTTCGTACAAGGTTCGCCAGGAGTCGAGAGACGCTGTTAAATTAGGAATGAATGAAAGGAAACTTGTTACATTTCTTTGGTGGATTTTTTGCGTTATTACACGATGACGCACTAAAACCTTGGGTGCAATAGTGTATGCGCGAAAAACACTACTAAATCCGAAAGCAATGCTGAGAACCAACAGGTGAAGCTTCGTTTGACCGAACAGTGTCCATAATACCGGATTATGGATATCGTTCCTTTATTGATTCTGTTGTACGACTTGCAACTGTTGTGTATTTCACTGCTGCGTTTGAATGAAGTTTGGTATCGTAAGAACAGTTCTGATCAATAAAGTCCATGGAAGCGAACGTAGCTGACAAATGTGCAATAAACGTTTTTCAAGATTTGCCAAGAACGACGTCGGTTTTAAGAGCTGTTTTGTTTATTACCTTTCAACATAAGCATTGGCGAGTTGTAACCGTGCGATGTTTTGGGTTTTCTTATGCCTGTGTTATATTGCTTTATTGCCTGAACTGCCTAATGGCGTCCCGTTCTTTCCATAATTATTATTAGTTGTTAATTAATTAATAATTATTATTTATTAATTATTATTTATTATTTTTTTGTCAACGAAGGGTCTTGGTTAATCGTAAATCCATTTCAAGAGAAGTTTGCAAAGATGTTTGAAAAGAAACCTAAAGAAATTATGGCAGTAATTAATAAACATCGTCTTTCTGTAAGCTACATGTGAAGTGTAGGGTTTTTATAAACGTTGCACGTGTCGTACCGTCTTTTGAGCTTCTCATCGTGTGGTCCATTCGTTTCGGCTTTCCTTAGTCTCAGTTTTACCCTATTCATCAATTACACAGTAGTTCGCATACTACTTTGTATAAACGGCGATAAGTTCACTGGGTACGGGAACCTGGATGAGATAGACATAAACTTACGAAATTACCGTATTCATACTCATGTGTCTTTGAAGTACGTGGGTACGTGAAATTTGCTGAATGGACGGAATGAATACGCATCAAAAATTGAGCGTCGCCATGTTGAGTCCTGAATGGCGCGATTTGGCGCCAATGCAGAGTAACAATGGTGAATACACAATAGGTAGAATGAAACGCTTTTTGCGCCCTCTATGTCAAGACTATATCTGTCCAGCGGCCCACGTCTTCCTCGTGACCCGTAAAGCTCCACCCCTTGTTACGGTACCGGTATCAGTGATGTCTAAAGGTGCTCGTATTCCTCGCATGATCTTGTCGCTATCTATCCTATGAATTGATGTAGATCGAGCACCCAGAGGGCTCTTAAGCTTGTAAAGTCTCGCTTTAAACGAAGTTTAGTACCTTAGGGACGGTTGAAGTATTCATGTAGTATCAGGTTGCGAGAGGTAATTGCGACATGTAGCAAGATCCTTTATCTTTATTTTTATCGTATCGTAGATCAGTATCGATCATTGCCAACGCTAGTCGATCCGATCAAAACAGGCATTTTCTTTTAAAAGTGGATCTCGTTCGAAGAAGAAAAGAGATCCTACTTGATCTGTTCATTGAATTAAATCTTCAGAAAAACAGCTATGAATTTCTGTAGAAAGAAATATATTTGAGTGTAACTACAAGTTAATCGATATATTAGATTACGATAGCGATTTATAACCTCTATAACCAATTAAAAAACTTCTCGGCACAAGACTGATTAGATCGGATTTTCCCTGAAAAAAATCGGTCGGATCCTAGCCAATTTTCGAGGTACTATTGATCTGATCCGATCATTTGACCTCGTTTGATCGGATCTGAATCAGATATTTTCTGAAGACCTGGAATACAACTAGCTTGGTACACGAGCATTACAACTGCGCATTGAAGCTTTTCACATAAATTTGCACGCAAAAACGGATAACGGCGCAAAAAATCTGCGCGTGCTCTCTTTTTTAGTTTATTTCACTCTCTTTGCAAATATTTCCTTGCCACAGTCGTATTCCAAGTTCTTTTTTTTTGTACCAAAGAAATTGCTGCTGCTAGTTAGGCAACTTAGCTTTCGTGTTTATTAAGCAATTCTCTAAATTTGAAACAATTTCGCGTTCTTCCGTGTTTAAATACCCTGGAGACAAAAAGGTAAAAAGTGTTATCAGTTTGGACCTAACAAATATTTACATTCTCGCCGTGACAGTACCAGGAAATAGCAGACAAACAGTGTGAAACGAAGTTACAAAACAGTGTTAAAAACTGCAACCAAATCCCAAATAGGAATAAAAAAGTAAATTAAACTATGAAACTCATGCGTCGACTCCTTGGTATTCATTTATGCATGACCCGGTTTGGGTAGCACAGTCGGAAATATTTACAGTGAAAATGAAAAAAAAAAGCTTTTATTGTTCGCTTGTTCTGCATTGTTCGTTTTTTACATCCTTTTTCTTAAAGGCACATAATATTAAGGTCGCACCCGAAAAGTGTACGGTTTAGGGTGCAATATAGTTTCGTATGCGACTAGTCGGAGTCGTAGAGGGTTCCTACTTGCAAAAGGCGTGTGTCACACCCCTATTTATTTGCATTCGGTAGTTTGACGACATTGCTTACCCGTTAGACCTCGTCTTCATGTTTCTCTCTCGCTGGAGGCCTGATTGCCGTTATCGGAAAGGATTTACACACCCTCCCCCCCTGTTTCCGAAGTACGGCGCCGTACTGGGAGAGTACGTTACGAAACTGTGTACTGTACGTCTCTTCGATGGCCGTGGAACTCCACCGTTGTGTAAAGGTCGCCATGAAATAGATATAGATCATTCGAAATTGCGTCTTTTTCTTCGATAAAACTGAAAAACCTTTCCATTGGACCTTGGGTACACTATATAGCCACGTTGTGTTGTTACCTTGAAACCATCTTACATACGCTGCCCACGTGGTCACTTCGTGGGTTTAACCAGTTTTCTACGCAGCTATCAACACTTTTTTCTGCCATTGCATGTAGTGGAGCCAGAGTGCGTGAGACTCCATTCGCGCCATCGGTGGTTGTACTCGTTTTATTTGTTTTTTTTCTATTTTTTTCTAATTTTGTGTTCTCATTATCCGGTTACTGCACCATGAGTGCATGTGTCCATGTGCTGCTTTGCATACAAGAGCGAGAGAGGTGTGTCCTGGTGATAGGAATAAGCCAGCCAATGGTTCACTTGGAAGAGTTTAAAGGAGAACTTGAAGCTGGACAACTTGTTTCTTGTTGCCAGGCCTTTTTCCTACTTTGTGCGTGAACGGGACATTCTCAACGCCGTAGAAGAGTTGGGTGCTATGGCTTCGAGAACGTAGTGGGCCCTTTTTTGCGAGTTGTTGTGGTAAACACTGCCCTTGATTACAAGTGTCTTCTCTTTTGTGTTTTTAAAGCCCAGAACCCGTGAGCATGGGAGACCACAAGATTCGCGTGGTACTTTTTCGGGAATGCGATACGCGCGGTCGAAAACTTCTCTTCGATTCCAAGACAGTTCAGCGAATACCCTTGGATGTTCTCAAAGGCTCCAATGCGCTCAACAATCGTCGAGTCATTGAAGCACACGGAAATTATGGCTATGAAGTAAGAATTCCTTTTTTACATAATGTATAGAAAAAGGTGGTTCGAAAGTTCTGACGTCGTTGATGGGTCATTCGTGGGACAACTTGTGCCAGAACTTATTGGCCACCTAGAAATTACTTTCATTTTTACCTTTTTCAATGTTTGTTTCGTTTTGTATTGATTAGAAAGTTCTTGACTGTAATTGCTAGTTGATTTCTGTTGTTTTTTGTACTTAACATAACTGCAGTACGTAACAATGAAATCGAAGTCGTCTGATAAGTGACTCGAAAGTGACGTCGTTGGTAATTTATTCGTGGGACAAGTTGTGCGAGAACTTATTGGGCTATTAAAAATACTTTCATTTTTAGCTTTGTTATGTTTGTTTTGTTTTGAAAGTTCTTGATTGCAGTTAGTAGTTGGTTTCTGTTGTTTGTTTGTGTATACTTTTAGTAAATGCAGTACAATACGTAACAGGGAAATCGAAGTTGTCTGAGAAGTCTACATTCAACTAATGGCGATTTCCATTGGCAAAACTGGTGCGCACTTAATTTTTGAAACACAACGATACACTGTGTTTGATAAACGGAAGTTTTTGAAGCACACTGTATCGCTGTGTTTCAAAAATGCAGTGCGCACCAGTGTTGCCAATGGAAATCGCCATAAGACGACAAAAAGGGGCGTCCCAGGTTTCACATGTTAGATGTCCGATTATCTTTTTACACGGATTAAACGGGGAATTTTGGAGACATGCTTAGGATTTGACAAGACACGGTCTGAGCATTCCTTTCATTTTTACGTACAGCAGTGGTAAAAAAATACTATCCGGACAGGAGGCTCAAAATGGCATTTTCCTTTCCTTTCACTGCAATAATACGTCTCCTAGACTCGGCCCTCAGAGGTTAAGAAGCCAGCTAAGACAGCCTTCAGCAGTGAAAGGCCCGTAACCTGTGCACTGTGCCTCTTTTCAGATAGTTTTTTTTTACCACTGCTGTACTTTGAGTGGGTTCTGGTTAATTGGGACAAGGATAAAATGTATTTAAATTTTATAGTCTGCACCAGTTAAGAGAAATGTGGTAGTCTTCTCTGTTTATGGCTCAATCCGTGAGCTTCCTATCCCAAATCCGCGGAATTCTTTCGTGAACCAGCAATTTCTATTAAGAATACAGAAATACCTCTCTAAACTGATCCACAGTAAGCCAGGACCTCTGTAATGCGATAGGCGTTTTCATTTCTCACAATCGCCTGTTGTCATAAAGAGTATCCCTCAGTTCAATTGCCTCCATGTTCTGGCCAGAGCGTTTCCATCGACCACTTCGATTCTTTTTTATTTAGTCGAACCCAGGATTTAAAAAATCGCCCGCGAATGTGAATTAGTTTTTTTATTTTTAAAAATAAAGTTCTGCGTGTAATAGAAAATTGATGTAAGCGATAAATTCGTAGCTTTTCTAAATATCTTATGTCTGGGTACGACTTTATTTCTGTATTCTGGATGCTATGAACTCGATTCATCGGAGTCCACGCCTATACATACTTATCTTGCATATCCTAATTATTAGATTACCTCCTGTATCCGATTGTAGACTCTTCCGCGGACGCCATTACTGTCCCTTGTGAAAATGTCTCTAGTGTTTGGTTACTACGTTTGTTTGCCGTACTTTTTAATTACGTACAGCAGATAGTAGAAGTATGTTTGTATAAGCCTGCAGATGGTACAGATAACACCATAAACTTTATTTCTTATATTGTACAACCAGTTAAGAGACACATTGTTTTATTGCTTTGTGGATTAACGTATGTAATAAATTACAATAGTGATGCTGTAACTTAACCAAGCCTAGCTCTCATAAATAATTTCCCCATTTGTCAGTATTTTTTACCTCTTAATTATATTTCTTTTAGTGCTCACATATTTTTACTTTTTAGCATTTTGAAATATTCTTCTTTGTGTTTTAGTACAAACCCGCGCACTCGGATGTAGAAACGCTGGGTGAAATGGTATTCGGTTCTGCTTCACTGAATTTCCAAGGTGATTGCCTTAAAATCCATGAATTGTCATCCAGTTCCCATTGTCAAGTCGACGAAGCACTTATGGTGAGCAAAGTCTTTGTCGCACCGTGGAGTGCTCAGCTCCAGTCGCCCAATAGGTAATAAACCACATATTTCTTACGCAAAGAAATTCCTCAAAACTCAGGTTTCATTTTCGGAAATTTAATTTATTTTTCCCCGATCGAACGAGTAGCAGCACCTCGAGTTGTTTTGCTTCATCTTCCAATACTTCGTTGAGCAGTGTGAAGGAGAGGATTACGTTATCCCGAGCGGAGAAGGGAGCTGGCACCCTTCAAAAAACGAAAACCCTGCTCAAGCTGCAAAGCGAAGACGACAGCGGCTACACGGGCGACGCGACGAACACGTCCGATGGAAGTTTGGCGAGTTTGAGGACCATGCCCAGCAGCTGCAACTTGGCAAACTCGAGCTCACACCGTCTCCATGGTAAAATGATATAAAACTCTCATGTTGATCGATGGCATCGTTGGACTTGGGATCTCCTTTTTTTTCTCGGACTTTTAAATTTTATTTTATCTCTTTCATCGTACACTTTTCATCGCAGGTTCTTTGGTGAACGTGAAATCTTCAACGAGCTGGAACACTTTGCCCAAGAATTACTTATCCAGTCCGTATTCCCCAGGCAACGGCAAGAAAGCGGCATCAGATTCGTTATTAGCCAGTGAGCGAGTTGCCGGTACCAAAGAGTTGGGAGGAGGTGGGGGACGGGGAGGATCATCTTGCACATCGCTTAGCAATCGCAAACCTCGTTTGGGCTTGGCAGTCATTCTCAGCTTACAAGAAGACTTTGTGGACCTTAAGAAACAGTTTTTCCGTTTACCGCACGTGTTGGAGTGCATGTTGCAGCGTCTGCAAGCCAATGTGGAACACGCGTATTTGAATCGAAGAAAATTCGCGCATTTCATGACTGAAGCCATGAGCAACTTCCTCCAGGTAATGGGAGGAAAAAATAGAATTTCCGCGCCCAAATAGTTCTCAGACACTTTCAAAAAGTTCATGAATTTGATAGCGTGGATTTTTCGTAGAACATGAACAGCTTTTTCCGGTCGCCATTGCTGGATTCCATGTGGCTTTCAATGGCTTCCGCCCATAAGGACGAGAAACGAAAACTCGCCACGCAATTCTTGGAAGATTTTGCTGACTTATTCGTCAAGACCGACACCAAGTTCACGAGCTTGTAAGTTTCTTGAAAATTTTCAAGTTCTTCGTAATAACAACAAAAAAGGTAAAGTAAATATAAATATTTTCTCTTTTCGTCCCAAAGTTTCTTTTCAACGCTGCTCACTGCGGTTTTAAGTCACCATATCGCTTGGGTATCGACCATTGGACCTGTCGAGCCTGAAAATTTATTCTACAAAAGAGCCAGTTCTAGAAGAAAAAGCATCTCCTTCTTGGGGGTACGGACAGTAATACGGGGTGAAAACAGTAGTCTGGTGCTCAAGCTGCTTCGCGTGCTTTCGTATTTTATACGTAACAATCTGTGGTTGCGTGACCACTTTGTCGAAACAGGAGAAACGTCGCTTGCGGCGCTGCAAAAGCCCTGTCATAAGTATGCGAGTTCCTTCGCGCACGAAGAATGGATCGTGATTGACAGTCCCAATCCGAGCCGCAAATCCTCCGTGAGTGGGGCCAAGGAGAACGTGGATCCCGCGCCAAGTTTGATGGTAACTCCGCCAGACTCCAAAGTGGCTTTTCGCCTAGGCAATGAGACGGACAAATGTGACAAATTACTCAAATCCTCACCGCGACAGATCGTCCACCAGAAGAATAACTTTTTGTCCAAATCTCATTCGGTTGAAGAGTTTGTCTCCCGAGAGCCACAACAGCAGCCTACGGGAGCTCCGAATGCGAACCCAGATCCCGAAGTCGCGTACTCGCCGTTACCGCATTGGCGTTCTTCCAGTGATCCTTATGTCAAAAAACGGAATCGGAGGCTCAGTGAGCCCGTGGATGAGCGATTTCGCTATTTACGGGACTACCGAAGCTTGCGATTCAGTTTTGAACGCCAGTGTAGAGCACTAGGCATTATTAATTGCCACGAGGGCAAGTCGGTGGACGATCGGGCGAAGCTGGTAGGGGCGAGAGGTTTTTTCGACCAGTACGAGGATAAAAACAAGCGAAAAAGATCGAAATCCGTCAGCAAGGGTTCGACGCCCGTTTTACTCGAAGAAGAAGAAGAAGAAGCCGTCGCTGAGTTTGCAAACAAACTGAAAGAGGCTCGGTTTGATTCCAAAGACAGATCCGTTTTCGTGGTCGGCAGCGTCCCAGAGGCTATTTTAGCTTTGAGGCTACGGAGTAGCAGTAAAATGGAGATTTTGAAACCGTCATTGTCTAGTCGATTGTTGGAGGTGCCATTGGTGCCAAACCAACATCCCCCGGAAACGAGTGACAGTTTTTACCGCCTTATTGGAGCAGTGTCTCCTTCATACGTACCTGACCGAATCCTGCAAGGGGTCGTTTCCTCAACCTGCCCTAATTTAGAAGAACTTATCGTTCATGATTTACGAGCCCTAAAAGCCTGCGACGACACGAAGGAACCTGTTTGTATCCTGGCGGACACAGATACTTGGTAAGTTGGACAACCTTTACCGTGTTGTTGGCGGTCTTTACATGGTTTATTCACGCATGGCCAAACCGCGTGGAACGAGCCTTACCTCGTAATACGCGGGATTTTCATGGACATTTGCTTGGCAATACCACGCGTAACACGAGTTTACTATACCATCACGAGCGCGGAGAACGCAGGAGCGTTGTTTCGCATGGGTTAACAATGGAAATGACGGTTCGGAATGAGAACCGGCATGTTCCGACCTGTCGAGGTTTTTTTGATGCATTGTTGTATGTTTTGCGTATTACATGCAAGGATATGTTTGATCCTACCATCTAAAGAAAGGCAGTCGTTCAGACTCATGTTTATGTCTTGTTTTCGTAGGGATATCAAGCTAGTTTCTTGTGGAACGCATACAGATGGATATATTGGTATGTCGCCGTCGGTAGCCAGCCTGATTGAATCAACGTTTTATCTATGGAAAGCGAGTGCGTCTCCAGTTATCGTAAGTTTAGCATTTGGATTGGTTTTTGTCAAGCAGACTTCAAGAATACAAGCTTTATCGTGTGTGAAATCGTCTCTTTTTGTCCAATAGTGCCTACAGCGCATTGAGGCCAGTTTGAAATCGCTCTATCTGCAAAGTTTGCGAGTAGCCCAGTTTTTGCTTCAATTGGAATCGCCGCCGTTGTGTTCCATGGAAAAGCTGACCTCGTCGCTGCGAATCGATCTGAATGACGTGCCGTTGATTCTGGCTGCCGCTGCCCTACATACGCCTTGCTTGACGGAGATGTATGGCGTGAGCGTTCGATAGTGAAGCTAGCCCAGAACTGGATTACATTTGGAAATGGATGAATACGGGCGCTCTTGTTTTACCAAGCATTTTAAGCTGCATTTTTTAAAAAATGGCTGCTAGCTATTGTACAGTTTTTATCATTTTTGAACACCGCAAACCATTGCAAACGTTTTATTGGAGAAAAAATATGAAAAGATAAGATACAAATTAAAAGTTTGACAACCAAGATAACCTCGTTTCATTATTTTTTGGTTGTAAAGACTGGAAAAACTTAGGCGCCAGATTTGTAGACTACAGACGCTTGCACGTTGTGCAAGGACGTGGAAAAACAACGAAGTTGAACTTCTTGGGGATTGGCGATATGATATGCGCTGTCTTCTTTCCAACTGCTGGGGGTATCGCAATCGGAGGCAGTGTAAACTTGAATATCGAACGAGCCTAGAGCACACACAAAAAGGCTGTATATGTCAAAGCAGAAATAGCTTTACACTACGATCGTATCACACGCACTACTTACAGGCAATATCTAGCAAGGGTAGAAAGCTGACACTGGCGGTGATTTGCCGCATCACTTCACGAATTTCTTTCTGGATCTCCTTCAGATCTTTCTCACCCTCAGTTTTCGCTCTACAATAAATGTCCAACGCGGTCAGTAATTTTTTTACAGTAATATTTATTAACGTTACCCAGATTCTCCGGTAGTTTTGTTTGTTTCCGACTTAATTTGGAATCCCCACCGTTCTATAGCTTCAAATGTAGTTGCATTCTTAAGCACCACTACAATTTCATTTACTCGACCTTGAGCAATCCATTCTGCACAAATATTTAATAGTTTCAAAAGTTAAAGTGTTGCAGAGTAGTTGTCCCATGGTTATTATGTCAAAATGTACCTTGGATTTGGGGCAAAATGTTGTTTAAATATTTCTTCAGGTCTTCAGAAGTAGACATGTAAAGAACAATGCCATACTCTTTGGTAGGTTGGAAAGTCTCGGAAGGGTAGATACCACGTTGGTAGAGGATGTTGTTGACGCTATAATCTGGAAGAACAATGAGCACAATGAACAAAAACAAGCACGTTATGGATTATTCATGAAACTTTAAGAGGTTGATAGTTACTGAAAAACTCTGTGACAATTTGAGAAGAGCCCTTCAGGGTAATAATGTTGCGGGTTGTTTGTTGGGTAATGGTCGTCGTCATTTTGGCGTCGAACTGAGTACCTAGAGCGAGAATCACTTAACCGAATTTTGAATTTTCGGCCGAGTTGATGGTGGATGCCAAGGTTCCTGGCACGACCTTTACTTTTCTTTCACTAGATGGCGTTAGTAATACACTTGCGCACTCTTTTACCAAGAATAATCCTGTTCAACTCGCACGAGCTGCTCCCCGGGCTGGTGCAGGACCAGGGTATCCCGCTACACGGCATACGACAAATGCCTGCCAGCTGTAGTGGTTAGCAGGGTTCAGTTCTTGGTGTTAGTCCTGTGAGTACTCCCGAATTTATCCAGTGATATCTGTGTTACGAATCGTCATCCAGTGCATGAAGTAACTTAAAGTGAAACCCCCAAGGATAATTATGTCCTCCAACAATCAGAAACTCTCCACAGTGGAGCGCGTCATAAAAAGTAAGTGCATTTTCTACAACAGTCCCCTCCTCCTTGTATTGTTATGTTATGCCTGTCAAGTTTACAAACAAATCCTGGGCTTCCACGAGCCTCTCTTATCCCAGTTTTTCGCCTCACAGTGACCCCATAGCGCTCTCATTCGAACTCTGAGCCCAAGAACTGTGTTCCCTAATAAAAATCCCGCCATTTATCCCCAAATCCCAGTGTTACATTTCAGAGAATCCTAAGTGAAAACACCACTGTAGGTACTCCTGTTTCCAACCCCGCCCCCTTTCCTCATCTCAGCCCCTTGACAATGCTCAGTTTCGTAAACACGGCCGAGAAAAGTAGGCAATTTACATTAAAAACTCGAAACTTGAAGTCTTAAAGCTGTAGACACTATTTTGGCAACTTGCCCATTCTTCCAGTGTGTCAGAAGAGTCTTATCAGTGTTGGTCTACCTTACCGGGGGGGGACTTGTCAGCCTCGATGGCAAACCAGTTTTCTATCTCTTAATATATCTGGATGAATTTGTAACCAAAACATGGCATCCCCCTTTGCCTTGTTTTTATCAAAACGTCAATCAAAACGCGGAAAACCGCAGACGCTTTATCGGCACCTCTTCATACTTAAACCCCCTAAAACTCCGCAGCTCGTTTCCTCCAATAACGCAACAAAGGAGTCCAAACCATTCAATGCGTAGCAAAACACACAGAATGCAATCCAAACTGAAGCGTACTACTCGTAACGTAGTTGACGCTAGCGCACTTTATTGCTTGGGCTGATGAGGAATTCTTTTAAAAAAATACACCGCTCGCCAAACAGTTCAAGGTAGGAGGAGCGTCGTGATCCATGTGTTGGAAAACGCACAATGGTGGACTTCTCAGCCTTCTCACCTGCACATGTGGTCTTTCTTTTATTTTTCGTACATTTTTCCCATTTGATTCCCCTCCCATGTGAGGTTTTATATAGCTCGTATAAGACAGGTTGGAGAGCGCAAAAAAAAGAAAAAAAATATTCGTGTTAAAGGTGCACACAGCCAGTATGTTCGGTTCGGTTCGGTTTCCTCCCGTCCCTTTTAGCTCAAGTTGAAGGCTGACCGAGGCGAGACAAACGCAGTGTGGTATTGATCCGCTACTCCTGCCACGTAGATTCCTCCTCTTCCTCCTTCGCCAGGTCTCCGGGTTAGATAGAACGGTGGAATATGTGTATCCATGAGTTTTTCGCCCCCTTTAGCTTTTATTGTGAACTTTTTTTATGTATGGCCGTCTGCAATCCATATATCTTTTCTTAAGCTAAGATCTTGTACAATAAGAAGAAAAACCCGTTAGGTTTCCGTTTATTTGCCACCTTCTCTCCGGAGGAAGGGTCAAAGGGGTGAGTTATGTATTAATTGTTATTTGGGAAGGGAAAAATGAGTGGAGGAAGCTTGCGCTATGGATTAATTTTGCTTATGAAAATCGCCCTTGCACTTTGGCCTACTTTGGGGGCTGGACGTGTTGCTGTGCACCAGGAAAGAAAATTCGGAGTATAAAGTATACTTCAAAGTCGTTTTATATTATGCTTTGTTGAAAAAGGAGGGCTTTCTTAAAAATTTTGCTGTTGCAGAAGGAAGTTTTGCGTTTTTGTTTCGTAGCGACGAGCTTTGAATGCGGAATTGCGTTGAGCCAAGGCTTATGAAGACGAATGTCGTTGGGATTTCCGAGCTGTTTCGTGTAGAAATGTGCGTGGTTGTTAAGAAGAGTAATTAAGGTCGCGTATTTACGTAGCGTTTGTGGAGAATAGGGGGTTTCTCTGGTGAGAAACGAGTGTGGCAGAGTGCTGAACTGGCACAGGTTGGCGGAAGATAGGTTCTTAGTGAAATGAGCAAGCGAAATCTTATCGAACAAGAATTACGTCATATTTTTTCAGTGCGGATGGTTAAATAGATCTAGAGCCAAATTAGGAAGACAACTGTCACAGTTGAATATGCGCTTCAATCCCTGTTTATTGCTAACTAGTGTTAAGTCTTAGAAACTTAGAAGATATTTCGAAGAACTTAGAAGATAACTTCTAAGTGAAATGAGCAAGCGAAATCGCATCAAACGAGAATTACGTCATATATTTTTTCAGTGCAGATGGTTAAATAGATCTAGAGACAAATTAAAACGACAACTAGTACAATTAAAAGTACACTTTAATCCCGGTTTATTCCTAACCGAATGTTAAGTCATTCAAAGCTGTTGAAGAATTTATAAAAGATGCGATGTCCACATCAAAAGAGGGCCATGTTATAGGAATCTGTAAACGTCCCACTTGTGATAAGCTTTGCAAAAGTAAATGTTTCCTTCCGTGTAATTCATTTTCCTTTCAATAAATGCGCCAGCCAAGAGCCAGTACTCACGCTGGTATAGATAAAAGAAAAAGCGAAATCGTGCGAGCACTGGTACATCTCTAAGAAATTGGTACATTATTTTCCCATACTACAGGTTTGGGAAATTAATAACAACAGTATTTCCTAGCGCGGTAGGAAGAACAAGACAAGGAAGCTTTGTTTCACGTGTTCACGCATGTTCGCGAGTTCTGCCCGGTGTCGAATGTCGAAAGCCCAAGTGTAGGTGCTTTTAAAGAGGATCGTGTTCATGTATTGTGTCCTAGGTTTTTATGGACAAGACATCGGGTTTCCTGGAAAGTATCCCGTGCATCAAACAGGGCTCTCTTGTATTGTAAATCGATATAGATTTTTGAAAAGGGAGCTCAAAGTAGCGTTGCATTCTGGTCGAAGGTTAATCTAATTTCTGCATGACCGTTGTAAATTCTTTATTGATAAGTATCAGATAAGTTGTAGTATCTTGTTGGCTTAACATTGTACAAAGTAAGGAACTAGTGCTAGGATAGTACCACTCGTGTATTGATTTAAGTGATACTGGCCTTCAGATCTAACAGGTCAGGCCAGATCTAAGGAATATCAACCAAACTGAAAATAATAAGAGTAAAATGTCTATACAACGAACATTCCGAGGGGATGTAAAAAAACTTTGTTATATCGAAAGTTAGCTAAATTCAGTGCTTTGTCTGTATATCTACATAGACCGGGACCTGACGACCTTCGCAATATACATTTTCATTGCAACAAGGGTTCTGTTATAGCGAGACTCGGGTAGAAGTGATTTTTGTCGGGTTTGGGATAGGATTTGAAGAGACATTCTCACCTAATCGAGTTGAAGGCATATACAATTGTATGGTTATTGTACAGTATTCCCATCATTGCGCCCCCTGTCTTGTAAGTTTCCTTCTACCGGAAATAAGTGTGTAACATATGGGATAATAAAGTTTGTCCATAAAGGTAAGTCGATTAACTTAACCCAGACTAGCAATCTCGCATAGCATAATGTAATGCCATAAATAGTAATACTCCATTATCCGAATGTATTGCTTACAGCACAGGAAAATCGTACAAGAGAACTCCGATATACGTATTCTGCATTATGGAAATTCCCAATTAGGTCACTGCCTGTGGAGATTTGCGGTTACACGACGACAGGAGTTAATATTTTGAAATGTTCATAGTCGATAGCAGCAAAACGGTTTGGTTTAATTTATGATCGAAAAATTGTAATTCTCCTTTGAAAATTTAGAAGACCTTCCGAATCTCTGCAATTTGTACAGATGAAAAAATGTACCGTACAGTACACTGTATAGCGTAACTTAACTGTCTAGAGATTTTCAAAAATACCCAACGGTGTTTGCAAAATTAACTATGAATTCCGTCATAATATTACCGATACGAGAAAGGACAAAATAGGCTTGAAAATAAAGTCACGCTAGAACGAACCGCCTTGGGGACGGAAGAATTATTCAAAATAACCACTTTCATAGTTCACTTTATCGGATGCTTTATATATTTACCTAAGCGCGTCAGCCTCCACAATAGTCGACAAGTTCGTTATAACCAGGCTTCGTTATAGCGAGATTGTTCCGTGGCATCTTCATGCATTACTGTTTGCTTAATTCTTGAGAATTATGCCAGCCAAGAGCCAGTTCCCACGCTGGTAATATAATAAATAATAATAATAAATCTCCTGAGAAGCTGACATCCATTTGTATCGGCAAGGTTTCGCTTGAGAAATCATGAATTCCCCGCGAGAATCTGTTATGGAATTTCGCTAAAAGGATTGTCTTTTTGTAACGCAAAATATTTTTAAAAAAAATTATTCCAGCGTGAGCAGTTGCTCTTTGCTGGTCTTTTCTATTATTTGAAAGCTAAAAAAAAATATTTTTTAAAGATGTTTTGCATTACAAAAAGACGAAACCACTTTTAGCTAAATTCCATAACATACTATCGAGGAGAATCAATCATTCCTTCAAGCAAAATATTCAGCAACAGTAAGAATTACCCCGGCTTGGCTCATTTCTGTCCCAAGAATCAGCGAAGGAGGAAGTTGGGAGTTGTAATGTCATAACTGGCCTGATTCCCCAGATTGAAATGATGGAGTGAAGCATGCAGGTGGGTACCGAGCCCCCACGAATGCTCTCTCTCCCGTAGGTACCCGAAGTGGACGTGGAAATAGAAAGAGAGCTAGGCATTAAAAATAGGGTAACCAGGTGGGGGTTTCTAAATAAGGCGGAATAGGTACGGGAGCGCTAACACTTAGTAATGCGAGCAAACCTTGTTCAAGAGCAGAAAGGCAACCTGGGCTTGTATTGCACGCTACTCGTTGGACAACAGTGAATTTTTGAGCCTATAGGAGATAAATCCAACGTTCTGTTTCGTACAAATAGCGCACTGTGGTGCCGTAAGGGCTTGGTCCGGTGTGCGCTATGCTATGCTGGCCTGTATTTGGCTTTTCATTGTTTGTTGTGTCAAGACGGTTGACCCAATCCTGGGCTTTTATAAGCCAGTACGAGACAAAACCTTCTCCCGACAAGCCAAGATTAAAGAAGAAGAAGATGCTCATACCTTCTCTCCCCGGGTTGTGACTCACGCTCGTGACTTTTTATATTGGTGGCCTACATTCCGAAAACTCCCGCTGAAGAAGAAGAAGAAAAAAGAGAGAGAGAGGAAAGACTTGACTTATTCATTGTTGCCTCCTTTGACAAAAACTTTGTAAAAGCAGGCGTGAATTCCCGAAATGCTCTCGATAATTGGTTCGGTATCTGTGCCAAAAAGGCGAGCTTATCTGAACTGGTCCGGAGAGAACAATAAAAAAAAGGGCATCGGGCGTTTGTGCGCGTCTCAAGATCCGATGGCCAAGTATGGGAAGCGCACGCTTTTGCAGGAAGAGAACATTAGGGAGCATTTTTGGGGGAACTTGTCACGTGGGCTTTCCCTCCTTGACCGGCAGCCCGAGTCCGGCAAGCCGAAGGAAAGGCACTACGTCCCGCTAGCGTGCTTTGCTGTCCTCGGCGCACGGCTAGGCGGGAATGGTATGTTGTGTTGCAGCGTTGGCTTTGGGGTTGTTCTTTCCTTTTTTTAATTCTTGTTTTTTTTTTGTCTTCGTCTTCAAATGTGTGTATGTGTCGTAGTGTGTGTGTATGTGTGTATATGCTGGCGACTGTTGTGGCTAAATTTAAACGCACCGCTATATCTCGACGTGTTGGAGATCCCCAAGACGAAGAAAGAACGGGAAACGAGTATTGTTTGGAAATGCATTCTAACTTCACTTTAGCGGTCTAGTTTAGCAGTGTCCGTTGAATCCATTCGGCTTTTCCTTACAGGTTAAGGATTTTCTACAGTTCTTCTACTGTCTGTTGCAACAGAGTGGTACTTCACCATGGATTCAAACATTTGAGTAGTATTCGCAAAGTCCGGTAGCGGTAACTGAAGTCCGTAAAATCGGTCCTGGAACTCGTAGTGGAGAATTTTAACTTAATGGGACCAGAAGTGGAACGTCTGGTCTGGTGCTTCATATTTGTAAGATTTCATAGTTTCCGGTCCAGCTTCTCAACTCCTTCCTGTTTTCAAACGAATTGTTGGATGCAGCGGACTTGTTATCCGTCCGTTATTCGCGTTGTCATACAATTCAAAGCCGTACTTAAGAGTTATAAAAGGTAGTGATAGAGTCTCTCGTTGTTTGCTATGTTGCTCTGCCCTGTATTTTAACGAATTGTTGGATGCAATTGGACGGTCCGGGTATTTGTCCATTATTTCGAAAGTTTACCGTATAAGTAGTGAATAACGAATAGTAGTGAAGTAGTGAGTATTGTAGAGCTGTAGGGAAAATACTCTGGGAAAAAGGGATAACAACTGTGCTGGGGGCGATTGGACTTTCTGTGCGTCCGAAATGGGACGACGACCCGGAATTTCTGCTGTCCAGAAACGGATCGTAGAGCGAAGCTCCGAGAGGAGAAAGGGGAGGGCAACATTTGCCAGTTCTTGGCCAAACACATGCTCTTCCAATGACAGAAAGTTATATAGCTGTGGTTGCGATCTGTCGCTTTCTCATCTCGTGGTTTGGGAGGGGTAAAGAGTGGGGGGGGGAGGTGGTTAAATGACGAAGAAAGAGGGAATCATTCCAAGAGGCGTTGGGACTTTTGCTTCAGTGTGAAACTTGCGAGCTTAATTGAGATCTTGGGTTTGCACACGTGGAAATCGCGGAAACCGCTTGTCGTGCTTCCCTTCTCATACTTGTAACCTTTTGTATGTGTGCCGGGAGGGATGCTGGATGCTGCTGCTGCACAGGGAACGCTAATTTAAGAGTCTCCCACCCACCCAGTGCGGAGTGGGGAAAAAACGTGGCTAGCATGGGCTGCAGCAATGTTGCACTGTCTTGTTTGGGGGGCTTCAGCATGGCATTGTTGTCTTTGTTAAAGGGCCGGTCTGATCTTTTCAGTCTTCTTTGAGTTTTTGGGTGGGAGTTAGTTTTGCAAAGGGATTGTTGGGGGGCATTAATTCTTTGTCAGAAAATGAACTGTTCTTTTTGTCCATGGAGCTAACTGCGTTGAAGAAGTTTCTAGCCTGGGTCCGGAAGAGCTTTGTCATAAGTAGGAGTTGGGAGGCTTTGGGGATCTTTTTCGTATGGAAAAGGACAGTTTTGTGTAAAGGCCAACCCCCAAGATGGAAAACCTCGTGGTTTTCTGGGAGAACGCGTTGTAGGAGCTGTAGTTATTTTGGTGGACCGACCCCCTCGGAACTGCAACTTGCCAGCGAGTCTTTTGCTCCTTGCTTCACTTTTCTTTCGGTTTGCTGTGGCTCTTCGTCTATTGCTGTACCAGTAGTGCCCATCCTATACGTTGACTTTCCCTAACGGATATAACAGCATCCGCTCGTTTTGCATAAAGCCCATATGATAACCCAAGCAGGGGGTGGGAAAGATGCGGCGCGAATGCCCGAGATATGGAAATGAACGCCGATGTTACATTCTGCTTGCGTGATAAACCAGCGCAGTCTAAAGGTCGAGCACCCGTTGCAGTCGAAGCGTGTAAAAGGGGTGAAAAAAGGCAAGAATACAAATAAAGGAAATAGCTGATCTGGTTATCTTATTCGCAAACATTCGACGAAAAATAAAGAAGATATTTGATACTGACGATAGGAAAAAAACATAAGGCAATTTGCAATGTGAAAAAGAGGGAAAAGTGTGTGAAATAAATGAATTTTAAATACTTCAAATGTGCCGTATTTATAGGTAATGCGAAAGCACTACCCTTTTGGCAAAGTTCAAGGCCGCTAATTTGCTAGAAAATTTAAAGCGCAGTTTAATATTAACACACGACGCGGTAGCAGGCGAACGCCTACGTCAATGTTCGTGACAACATAAAACTTGTATTACAGAAAGGGGAGTTAATATAAGCAGTAATTTACATAAACAGTAATTTATATAAACAATAATTTATTTAAACGGCAATTCTTTTATAATTTATTCGGCCTGAGCTAGGCTCGTTGCCGTTCAGGTATACACATTCCGGATACATAATTGTTACAGTATTTGGTGTCTAATAACATTTAAACGGTAATTTATATAAGCAGTAATTTATGTAAGCAGTAATGTATAACGCGATAAGCGTAAGCCTACGCGTGTTTGTCGAATACAAAAAAGTAATTTATATAAACAGTGATTAATATAAACTGATTACATTTAAATTGAATTTTAAATCAGTGAAGGTTTTATAATACACAAAGAGAGTGACAGTCTGAATTGACGCGCTTGCGAAAGAACTTTGTTGTTGCCGAAGGTAGTGACTTCGTGCGAGCCCTATAGCACGTTTAAGTCTTGCAGCTTTCGAGTACTTCATCAACTTGTCGGATTTCCGTATTACGGGAGTTGGGGACGGCCTCGTTAGGGTTGGAAAAGATGAGGATTGGATACGGAAACTGTTTAACTACCTGGCTCAGGTTGCCAACAAGATCTCGGGCCGTCGTTGTGCAGTACTTTAAAGCTTCCGCCAGTCCCTATAAGTTTTTTTTACGATTGAGTTGAATACGTCATTCTCCAATAGTATAAAAGTCTTGATTGCCCCCAGGATGGGGGATCCCCCGTTTGGACTAGCACACGATTACTAGCAAACTAGGCAAGTAGGTCTAGGCCTTTGAGCGGACGAATAATAGTGGCTGCAAACGCTCGTTAAAAGTGCGTGCAACTTTCACTTTCTTTGCATTGAAGCTAAGTTATCCCGTATAGGAACAACTATCGTCTCTCTCGGGTTTTTAGAGTGTCGTAAAACGCTATAGGCGAATTTGACTGTTACGATCACGTAACCGGGAATAGTTCACATAACAGCACATTAGCTATTAAAAACAGATTCACTTCAACAGTGGCCTCCCTAGTAGGTTTTTTTTCCTTCTTTTTTTGAGGAAAAGAAAATCATTTTAGTCGAAAAATAGGTCATTGCAAACAATGTAACATGCGTGCTTTGAAACATGAAAATAGAAAGGAAAGAAAAATGTTGATTTGAATAGAAAGTGCATTATAGTAGCGCTGTGAAGAATAAAATAGTGGAGTTTTTTTAAATATGGGAACCTTTTGTTATTTTTTCTGTAAATGGGAGATTAGCGCGCAAATCACGGAAGCGTGGTAGATTCAGTATATATTTTGTGTGTGTGTTCCTCTTGACTTGGTACAGTATGGAGGGACAGAAGTATTTACTTACTTGGGCGGGTTCGTGAAAACGTATCTGCCACTTGGAAATTCATGACACGTAAGGTTTGTTTAACGCGACGAGTAATTAGTCTGGTGGGCTAAATGTCATACGAGTGCGGGACCTTTGGTGTGGTCGATGAAGCGGACAGACCGAGCGGCTACTGCAGGCAAGGGAGATTAGGTTCAAAGAATATCTTTCCCAGTACGTCGCTGGGGAAGTATGGAGTACGTAGTTGAGACAGGTAAGGCGGACGGGAGCGAAACGGCAGTTGCTATGAAACGCTTACTTTGCAGCCGGAGATCGTTATGGGGGGAGAACGCAGCCCAGCAAAGTGAATACATGTGTATTGCCCGCCTATGAGCTACTTGATAGCGCTGGGTAACGCAAAGCGTCGCTGCAAAAAAAAGAGAGAAAAATCTATATCGTTGGTAGTCAGGATGGGAAATTGCCTTTGTAGGACACGCGAAATGCACTTGACGTGCAATGTGAATTTGTTGGACACCGTTGAACTTATGGTACAGGAAAATAGCATAAAATAAAATAGGTCCGGGGTGGTACGTGACGGGTAGAAATTGCAACTTGCAGAAATGGTGGCAGATTTAGGAGCCATGGGGAGGGACCTGCACCTACTTCCCAGGTATATAAATCCTTCAGAGGGTAGTATTTAAGAAGAAACGAGATGGGGGTGAATGAGACACCGCCTTCCTGTTTTAAGTGCGAGTTATGGGACTTTTATCAAGGAAACTTTGAACTGCGTAAGGTGGAGGAATATTCGGGCCGGGATATAGCGTGACTTGAGCAGATTTTTTTTAATAGGCCAATTTTGCTGGTAAATTCGGGTATTGGTAGAAAATGAGGGTCAGTGGCCTTTTGCAGACTTGGGTCTCGTGTACGTACTTTGTTTTATCGTTTAGTACACTTTATATGGGCGAAGTTGTGAGTGTTGAAGTTGCACGCGAATAGTCGCGTTTACTGACTAATGTCGGTAGCTTACACAGCAACTTATGCGTTGGTATTTGGGATTTTTTTTTTGGAGCTTGTGGTACTTGGATCAGGGTAGTTTCTGCAGACGAGTTTTGCTAAAACGAAGTAGACTAGGGGTACGTCATTTATCTCAAGAGAGTACGATGTGCTTGAGTGATAACATACGTATAGACATGTTATCCTGTTAAGGTTACGGTGCATTTAACAGTGGTATTAGGGGAATTACGTGCTAAACGGCTTCAGCGATTTCGCCAAAACTGCTCAGTATTTCGTTAAACATTCTCAACAGTAAAGTGTTGGATTGTAACATCTAGTGCACAACGATGAGATTTTGCGTGAAAAGTTCTTCGTAAATTTGTAGAAAGCGAGTCAAAATTCAGCTTTTTAGCAGAAAGGCAATTTGCAACATTGGATAGCGAGGTTTACTAGAGCCAGTTGATAGTATTATTTTTAACGAAAATTGAATAAAACAAATTGAAAATTGAATTGAAAATGCGTTTTGCAAATAAAAGTGGAAATTTGATTCACTTTTTACAAATTGACGGTCAACTTTTTAAAGAAAATCGCGACGATGTGCACTAGGCATTACAATCCAAAACTTTACTGTCGAGATTGTTTAATGAAATACTGAGTAGTTTTGGCAAAATCGCTGACGCCGTTTAGTATGTGATTTAATTGTACCACGGTTAGGTACACCGTAACCCTTAGTATGTCTTTGAAAAGGAGTACGGAGGCTTGATTGGACGCGCTGGAATAGTACGTGCCATAAATTGTTAAAGAAACACCGAACATTTTTTAAAGAGTCGGTTCAAAGTGCAATTGTAACGGGTAAACTACAAATAATTCCCTATTTTTTACCCTTTGGTGCGTCGCACTGGATATTTCTAAAATATTTCGAGTAATATACATTTTCAATCTCGATTTGTCGACCTTTTTCCTGCTTGTCAGCTTCGGCGCCACGTTGGTGAACCAAGCTGGCGTTCTAGTGCAGTAGACTTTCGTTGTTGTGTATTTGCCGTGCGGAAGAGCAGGATATTTCTGGGAAGATCGATTTGCGAAAGTGCTTACGGGCATGCATGATACTATAGTGTAGTACTTGGTGCACTTGGTTTTGTAGTGCACAGAAATTCATGAAAAGAGTTGTCGAAAAAGTTTTTGCTTTGCTATTATGTCGATTTTTTTATGTCGATTAAATTCTCGCCGAGGTACGCTCGTCTGTCTACGTTAGTATACTGTACCACCTGTAAAGGCGATCGGGTTTGGAAGTTTAACGGAACAATCAATACCCTAAGCTTGTTTTGCTTCCATTTTAAAAACATTTTTTGCACTTGCTACAAGGTGGAAAATGCTTGGTACTATCGAATGAATTCTGCGACAGCTGACAAGCGAATCTTCTCCTCGATTTTTGATGACCGCGTCAGGCCAGACATTTCTTGATTTCATTGTTGCCTTCTATTCTAGTAGACGTGCTTTCCGGTTTTGCGCAGTGGAAGCGAGAAGGGTCACGGTGTAAACTGCAAAAGTGTAAAAATGAGTGAATTTTCTCGCTATTTAAATTCCATTCGTATAAGCGACGAACGAAAGGTTTTTCGTATTCCGTTGACCGTTTGAGTTTAAAAACCTGTGATGTTGGCCATAGGTTTTGCAAGTGTTACAAAATTACATGACGACAAAGTATAATTCAGAATTTGAAATTGGCGAACGCAGACTGGCATTATTAGCTATTTCTGTACACTCCGTAGGATTTTGAAGTAAACATATTGGAGTGGGTGCTTTTGAATATTTGAATCACATTACAGTATGAACTCGACTTTGGAGTAAATATTTAAGAGAGATAATTGTGCTAAGTTTTTTTAGCGTTCGCTCATTGGTACGTCGTTGGTACAATGTTGTAAGAATGATTGCGCGTATTCGAGCATTAATGGCGCCCGATAAGAGGCTTATTAAAGGTCAAGCGGTACAATAGCCGAAAATGGCAAGTTCTAGCGAAGTGAAAAAAGCGACTGGAAGCAAGTTACCCGCCTTTTCCTTTTCTCTGTGGAAGAATAGCCTTCCTGTCTGCTATTGATCGCCGGATCTGATTGACGGAGCGCAGCAGATTTCGAAACGAGAAAAGGAAGAAGGTGTACCTAACCTTGACCCAACGTGAAACAACGGACTATTGTTATCTTCAACGCGTAGATTTCGCTTTGTTTAGCTTAGAATTAGCCTATTTATAACAAACCTTGTGCCCCAAATTTTATGCAACTCGCAGCTTAAAATCGGATTGCCTTCGTTTCGTACCTTTGAGACCTCGAGGCATCGAGGCGCAACGAACTTTAGCCCGAGAAGCAGCTAGACTTAGAATTTCTTTTCCTTTTTTTTCCTGGGCAACCTGTCGAGAATTTCTAAACTTCGGACGCCCACACAGAAACGTCGTGAAAATCGTTGAGCTTCTTTTAAGGATTAGCAGGTTCCCGGGGAAACTAAAAAATTGTGAAATAGAAGTAAGGAATCAATAGCAAGAAAGTCTGTAAATTTTAAAGTTTAAGCAAAAATAATGCTGTGAACAACAGCAGAAAGTCGTAAACCAGGTTTTGGTTTGGCCCGGTGGCTCATCTTATCTGACCCGCGGTATTCGAACGAAGAATTGTATTGGTACGCCATGGGGAAATTCTCGAGTACAAAACAGCCGAAAAACAGATCATTTTGGGCGGTCGTTACGTATTTTAATGTTGTCTGTTTTAATCAAACCATCTGTTGTTTTCCTTTATTAGTTAAATCGTATACTTTAGCAGTTCAAGGCATTTGCCCCGCATGGCCTGCTTTTGGCCCGCGAGGATACAGTTGCCCATCAGTGGCTTGAACTTAAAGACTTGTGTAAAGAAAAAAAGACGAGAGGCGTTTTTTTACAAAATTTCCTTTCTGGAGCTTATGGCAGGGATCTTTTGAAGCTTAAGCGTTGTTCTGGTGCTAAATCAAATCAAAATTTCGTCTTTTTCGTGTTTTTTTTTTCCTATATTGGGGCTGTAGCAACTACTCATATATGTTTATTCATACTGCCAAGCATTTTCAGAAAGTTTGCACTAGGTTTTATATATAATTTATATAATATTTATATAATTTATGTAATTTGCGTAATATTTATATAATTTATATAATATATGTAATTTAAATTATATTAGGTGCACACATTATTTAGTTAGTTTTAAGGCGATCAATCTCGCTTTTTACGACACATTATCGCCTTCAACATTCTTTTCAAGTGTACATATTTTCATGCACGCATTTTAAGAAAAAAATAATAAAAGTATTATTGGAGAAAAATATTCATACTTGTCTGAAAGAGCGCTTTCGTGTTTGAGTCAATTGGTAATGAAAACTTAGTGGGAGGCAAGCTTTGAGAGATTTGCAGTCCGCGAGCTCATCTTCTACCAAAACCGTAACCGTGCTTTTGCAAAGATGGTTTAGCTGATGGCGGGAAGTTGAGTTTTTTTTATGAACTCAAATGTCTATCTCGCAAGGTCGATTTCAGTGTTGGACAGTTGCTGGTTCCAGTTCGAGTTTGGAAGGTCCCAGGTACCAGGTTCCCGGGCTTTTGCGCTCGCTTTAGCTTTTAGCCCCGCCTCTACTGGCACCCATCACAGCTACTCATTGTGAATCCATGCTTGCCCCGAGCCTTGTTTCTTTGGATCAATACATTGCTTTGATCCACTAAGGCTGTCGGAGGATTTTTTCTCTCCCGTTTAGCTCTTTGGATCGTTTGTTTTGCTGGATTTTTTCGGCCGTGGGGATTTTTTGGGGATTAGGAGTTTTGCCGTAGGTTAATGCTTTTTTGTAATAATTTATGTAAAAGATTTGCACTATCGTTAGAACACAATGTCGGAAATGCTCCTAGGCATATAGGCGTCTCTAAGGATGAGCACAACAAGTGTTTTTCAAAGATTGAGTCTGTGGGAAAAAATAGAAAGGTTTCATGAAAGCTGCAAGGGCTCGTTGCGTATTTAGTTACCAAATTATATTAATGAAACCACTGATATTTCTATAAAGTACAGATGGCTCCGACGATAACGTTGAACAATCAGCTCTCGGTTTAACGGACTGAGGCTCACAGCAAACAGTAGGCAGTGGATACAAAGCCAGTTCGTGGTATTTTCATTTTTAATTAGTTTTACTTATGTATCTATTTTTATTTTCTTTGCCTGACAGACAAGCCCCCAGACTATGACTTTTGGCTGTGACGGCAGCTTGGTACAATCAAATTACCGTGGTAAATCAAATTACAAAGTACCATTATTCGTTAGACAGTAATTAGAGTAGTGGTAAACGCAGTTGACTGTATTTAACGAGTCACAGTTTTTCTGCGAAAACAAATAGTGTTACAAGCCATGTTGTGAGATTCTTGCCCATACTGTAAAAAAATATTTTGTGAATTTACAATGCTTCGTTGTGCAACCAAATATTACGAGGACTTCACTGTGAAAGCACTTAAAAGAAATTTTACACGAATTTTTGTATAAAAACTTGTTAAAATTATTGTTACAAAAAGGTCCTTAAAATTTTTTGCTGCACTGTTTTTCGTTGTTGTTGTTTGTTTGTTTTTAGTGCAGCAGTCAAGTCCCTTTTGACTTTTGGCGGCTTGCTGGCAGTTACGTGACTCAAAAAGTGTCAAGCAAGTTGTTGAAACTTTAATTGTGGTTGTATTTACCCGTTGAGAATCAACGTGACACGTTTTACAGCAGTCTTGGGAGATTCAGTAATTTTAGGCCGAGATCAAGTGAAAATTTCCCCAGTAGTTATTCGTGTTGGTGCAGGTTCCCGTTAGAATTGTTGGAAATGCCATAGGAAAGACGAGAAATACGTCAAGGGCAAAAGTGTGGGAAGCTACTTTGCAAGGGGGAGGAGTTTGCGTGAATCGGTTCTTGTCATGTGGAAAGTGCAAAGTTTTTATGTTTGGAGCGCATGCTAGTAAACAAGAAAAGCTATTTGCTACCGTTTTGCTTGTCAGCTCGGAAAAAAGTCGCGCTAGAGAAGGAAATGCGACTCGGGCTTTGCCAAATGAGGTTTCGCGGGGAAGCTTCAATTTCATAGTGCACTTTCAGGGTCGCTTTCGCAACGGTTCTTGACGACGATCGACTTGCGATAGTGGAGAGCGCGTATAACCTTGAATGAGACAGATGGCTATGCCCGATTTGTCACATATGCGTGAACTTGGCTCAAAAACTAAATATGGGGCACTGAAAATTAAATTTTCCACGAATTGCCAGTTTCATTATTCAATGCTTATTTTTCGGAATTTGCTCAACGTTGTAGGGATGTTTCAAATTCTTTTTGTTTCAAGTTTCAAGGCTCTTTCCTGTAGTTTTCTCGGAAAAAAGGAAAAAATAATTTGAAATAGTCCTGTGGTGTAAGTTGTGATTTAGGAACGGAAATGTTGGTATTTTAGTTGACCAGAAGTTGTTCGTTAAGCCGCACGATGAGTTGCCCGGAACAGCAACTTCGGAAGTTTTGTAATTTCGTGTTGCCCAATGTTGGAACCGCAGAATGAACTCCAAGATGACAGGGTTTGCCGTTAGCCGTAAAAAAAAATCATCTCAAATCCGAGAGAAGATTAAGCTCTTACAAATGTTTCTAGGGACGGTGGCTGAGCTATGTTAGTTCTCCTGGGAAATTATTGTATTAGCTTTGAGCAATGACGTAGATGTGTAAGTTTGGTGTGTTGGGTTTTGCTTTCTTTTCTTTTTCATAAAAAAAGCCTCTTCAGAACTCTTAGACAATTGGAACAGTTTACGGAGTTTTATGGGTATGTGGGAACTATTTGAGTGCGAAACGGCAATTTAATTAGCGTTCTAGCGTATAATTGTCTCCACGTTCTAATGCGATACTGTACGAGCTTTCCACTGCATTATACAAATTGAACCATCATTCGCCATTGTTTCCCTCCGCGTATCGTTGGGTATTCAACCAAGAGTGTGTAGCAATTAGGTTCATGCGTTTTGGGAATTTCGAAGAAGTAGAACTCTCTTTCATTGTTTGACGTTAAAATTGTACACTGTACCCAAAAAAATTGAATTCAGAGTGCAGCAAACAAATTGTAAGGACTTCACTGTAAAAATACTTTAAAATGGTTTTCTACCACAAATTCGTGTTAAAGAAAAAATTAAGTATTTTTACAGTAAAGTCCCTGTAATTTTTTGCTGCACAACGAATCATTTTCAATTCACAAAATGATTTTTTACAGTGTAGGTTGCACCGTCTCTGGACAAACTTTTAAAAATTCAGCCACCGAACGAGCATGGTACAAGTGTTTTCGTGGTTATCATTCTTAACGAAAGCGATAAGATGATTCAAAGCAAGATAAGTTCGGATTTTATTCTAGCCGACATAGTTGAATGTTCTAGATATGTAGCGTACCATATGAACCTTTGTGACATACTTGTGAAGCACAGTAGGTCTACTAATAGTACGGTACATTCATAAATGGGAAAGAATGAGATGAATAAGTCGTCAGTTCAGGAGGCCGCCGTTTTGGCTAATAAGTCGCAGACGCCATTCATTTTGAATTCCGTGAAGGCAGAGCACGAACGAGACGGAAGAAGAGACGAAAGTGAGCTGCCTTGCAAGATCCCCCAGATTTATACGCAAGTGTCATTTGGCATTGTTCCATGCCGGAAACAAGAGGGTAGAAAAGTGAGAGTGTAAAGACAACCGAGGAACTTTTTGTCCTCTATTTTCAGGGAGGGGCCGAAGGCCAGTTACACAAAACCCTTTGGCAAGTGCTACCTTGATGACAAATGTAATTACATGCACTGGAAAAGAAAGCTGCCACAATACTGAACAATAGGGACTCGAAGCTGCCATTCACTTCTTTTGCCCGTGCCATTGTCGTTAAGGTCTTGAGTAGCGGTCGTATTCTGCCTGGGCGTATTTATCCTTCGGGCGACAACGTACTATATTCTGCAAATGCGAGACATTTGTGGAAAAAAATAAATTAAAAAATAGAGCGGAACCATATAGTGTAATTTAACTACTTATGAGGGGACTTCAAAGTCCTTGGTCCTTTAAATGCCATCGCACTATAACGCAGACAAACTGAAGGGAGTCTGCAGTCTTTGCAAAAATGTATTGTTTTGCAATTTCCAGTGCGGACTGTGTCAGTAGAACGCAAACTTTATGGTTGCACTGGCACAGGTCATCCCCAGTGGAACGTAGTGACCGGCGCTGATTGTAAAAGGAGTGCAGTAACGGGGACGCACTATGAAAACATGGCTGATTAAAGCCGGAAGCGGGCAATTTTTATTTATGGGCTCGTAAAGCAAGCATTCTCTGATCAACGGGTTGCTATCATAATACGTGTCTCGGTTTTGGCGGTTTTGCTCCCAGATTTTGCGAGGGAAGTTAATAAAACGTATTTTTACTTGCTGGCTTGCTTCATGGAATACCTAGTAAAATACAAAAACTCGGATGAGAGGTAATTCGTCCCAGCCATTTGCCATTTAGTGCACGGGTAAGGGCAATAGTGCAATTAGTGGCATTTAGTGCAACGTATTTGTGTGTGTTTTTATAGTAAATTTTAGATAGCAATTTTACAGTATTAGCAGCGTTCTGTTTGTGTTATATTGATTTGATTGTGTTATAGTATGAATTGAACCTTTTTCCGTTATAGGCTGTGAATATACGCTTAGTTATGTATTCCGTCTATTAACTGATAATAGCACAAATATAACACTTTTATAACAAGTTTATGTATCGGAAGAACGCCGTAGACGATAATACACCGAACAATCTGCGTGGTTCGTCTTAAAACTTTAAAACTAAAGTAATAACACTTTTATATAAATTTAACATAAATATAACACTGCTAATACATGTAGATTTACTGTCGGAAATTTACTGTCAAAAACAACACAAATACCATACATTGACCTTACCTGGCACTAGATGTCAAATGTGCTGCGACGGAACATCTAGTTCCCGAAAAGTTGGAATTGCCAAATGGGAAGTCAGATACTGGTCTAAGGAGATTTGCAGATCTGTTTCAAGATCAACAGTAGTACAGCATCGAGTAGTTTTGTTTTTCTTTTCTATCCTGGTAAGCATCTCGTGGAAGAAGATTTCACGTAGAAGAGTTAACTGGCCCTCGGGGATAGTTTGGGACGAAGTTTCGCGAACTGATGCAAGGATTTGCGACCCTTGTGGAGGTTGAGGTAACGAGAATAGATCAGATGCGGCGAAGCTGTTCCAATAGAAGTTACCGTTGGAAGTATTGTGCGATCGTGAAGGTGATCGTCGAGCAGGAAGGAGCAAGTGGTGGCAATCTCAGTCGTTTTCGTGACAAATCTGCCCACTTGAGCTTTACTTGTACTTCCGACACACGTATATTGTTTGAAGCTGAAGGTATCAGCTTCCATTCTGGCGTCTCAAATGGAGTTCCTACCTTCGAGTCGGATCTCATGGAGGTGCGGGATTGTGTTCGAAGCACACTTACGGGACTTTATTTGATAAGGGATCGTAGGTCATTAGTGATCATTTGCCAACGCTTCTCGATCGGATCGAAGAAAAGCTATTTTTCAATTTATCTTTTTAAAGATCCGGCTGGAAGAAGATTGGACTGATCTGAACGTTAAACGAAATTGTTAAAGCTACGATGTACCTAAGCGTGGTATAGGGCAATCACATGCTAAACGGCGTCAGCGATTTCGATAGAACTACACAGTATTTTATTAAAAAATCTTGACAGTAAAGTTTTGGATCAAAGTATCTAGTGCGCGTCATCGAGGTTTTCTTTAAAAAGTTCTAAGTCAATTTGAAAAAGTCAGTCAAATGTATTTTTTTCCAGAAAAGCAATTTCTAGCATTCTATTGTACGATTCAGCAGTCACTTAAAAGTATTCATATACCGAAAACGGGATTCAGATCCCAGATTTAATCTTGGAGTTGACATCTAGGAAATTTCATTAAAATATTTAGGTGATAAATCCGAAACTAACCGAGGGATTTGAATTCCGTCTCCGCCAATAAATTAGCTAAACGGGGCTTTAGTGTATCTCGAGGCCGGATATTTAAAAATGCTTTTTCCAAACAAGTTAAAGTTTGATTCGCTTTTGACAAATGTACTAAAAAAAGTTTAGAAAAAAACTCGACGATGTACACTTAGTATAACAATCCAAAACGGTTGAAATTATTTAATGAAATGCTGATTAGTTTGGTAAAATCGCTGACGCCCCGTTTAGCATGTGATTCCCCGATTCCACGCTTAGGTGCACCGTAGCCTCAAACTACAATAGCAATGGATAATCTCCGAAGCCAATCGGAAACTTTTCATCACAAGGCTGAATAGGTCGGATTTTTTCGAGAAAATTCGATCCAATCCAAAAAATCTTCGGGGTGTCGATCCAGTCGAATCTTTTTGTAAGATGCGAAACACCGGTTCCGAGCCGTCCGTATCTGGTTTAAATTGCCATTTGTGGTTTTAGTAGCAGAAACAATTTTTCGTGTATTTGTGTGCCCTGAGTCCAACTTTCACACTCGGACAACTTTACCAGTATTAGACCAGAAATGTAAGAGATATTTGTTCGGTCTGACATATGTGCAGACCAGGTAGTTTATCATCTCAGAAATTTTCGTAACCTGTGACAGTTAGAATCGAAAGATTTTTTTCCCCTTTTTTTGTATGTTGAATTACTTAATTGGCTTACAAAGTGACTTTACTGAAGACAGCTAAACGACTTGTTGTAAATTGATCACCGCAACGAGCAAGGCTCACGCAGACTAATAGCAAAAAATAAATTAAAAAAATAAAAAATCGAGAAAAGCGACATATTGGACTAGAGAGGTAAACGTCTAATATAGATTGCCCCATCAAAGAACTCTGTCTGATGCAGAACAGAAGAAAAAAGGCTTCGGAAAGTCGAAGTAATCCGGGAAAAGAACATCGGCTCAGAGTCGTATTCTATTAAAATGTTCTGACGTTAGCTTCCATTAAATTCGCCAAAACTTTACAAAGATTCAAAGGTACAGTTACTATGAGTTCGTATCGAAAGGTACCACATGTGGTCACCGATCGCGTTAAAAGTACATTCACTCCTTTAACGTCGAGTACAAGACTTTTGACATCGTTGCAAATTTAATTAAAAATAATCACCTGAATTCGACCTCAATGATAAACAATTCTTAAATTTTCCACATAAATATTACGTTATATGGTAGGAAAGTTTTTACCATGTAAAAGCAAGTTTGAATTGAACAGTACCGGTCGGGCGCTTATTAAGTCTCGCGGCCCTCGTGGGCCAGGAAGTTGGACAGCGCTGCCGTCTGGGAAGCAATTGCCCCGAAGCTGATCGAAGGGGTTAAAACTATAAGCGCTCCTGGTCCGCAAACTCGATAGAGAGAACGTATTGACAAATGATATCCGTCATTGTATTACGGTCAGTATACTTTGTGTGTACGTTGACCGTGTCCCAAATGGATTACCTTTCAAGATTGACAGGAAAAGCATGGCATGAAGCTTAAGGGGTGGAAATGATGCGAGTGTGAGTTAACTCAAGTTGACAAAAACAGAACTGTTTCCACAGTGCCCGTAAGGCGCTGTGTGTGTGTCTTTTTACCCCGGACTGCAACGCAAATTGAAGAAGACAGTAATAAGTGTGGGGCCTGAGCTCCGGCTCGGGGCGCTAGCAGTCGCTCTTTCGCTTATTATAGGGCTTGGTCATTTCTCTTTTTATATTGCTCCTATTTTTCTGGCGACTTTGCTCGCTCCGAAGGAGCGAAGTGGGGCCTTTTTTATCCATTTTTTTATAAATATTTTTTTGGGTCTCCGTCTTTTTTCCGATGTCCGCATGGGAAAAGGTCACACATTTGGCTCCAGTGTTAAGAGTATCCCGCTAGTTCCGCCATGTTGAAAGGAACTAGATCGATATTCTTTCCCGGGCATTGTATGTAGCCAACCAAGGAGTAGAACGAAGATGATCCCTCGATCTTTTCCCTTTGGCTTCCATCATCTCGTGGGACTTTTTAGGATCGAACGCTAGAATTTCCAACTTTTTGTTGTCGACATTTTTCTTTTGGGGGCTTGAATTGAGAAAATGGGAACAGGAAATGGCGAACTCTGTACCAGTTGAGGGCAAAGGGTGAGTGGCTCTGGAAAGGGAAGAAAAAGTATATTAGGTACTAATATACAAGAAGGGGGTAGGAGAGAGAGAGAGAAAAAAAAACTCCTGGGAAATCGACGCAAGGGAGTGCATGCATGAAATGGCACGTAATTGAGTTGCTGCTACCAGCATCGAATTTATACTCTAGTTACAGTACTGGCACTCTCGTGTCCCAGCTATTACTGCTTCCAGCTTGACACACTGCGGAGCACACATGTCTCATTTGGAGAAAATAGAGAAGGAAGCGGCGCACAGACATCCTAGATACCACCGACGTGAGCCCATTTACTGGCCTGGGGGGGGGGTAACTCCGCCCCCCAGAGGCGATGAGAATCATAAACCTTGCGAGATTGCGACAGCGTTAGAAGAAATTAAAGGTCGCAAGTAAATGTGTTGGGACCATATAACTCCAGCGAGTTGTTATTTCTTTTTCCCAACGAGGAAAGTAAGGTTATTGCTGGCGTTACTTACATCGAGAACCAAGCTTGAGTTTAATTAGAAAAATAATTGTTCCACGAACGGGTTATTATATGTATTGTAGCTTCCCACCCGCAGCGGTACCCCAAGGGTGCGAGCGCAATATTAATTGTGTAGTCCTTTTTCGTGCTTTATTTCTTCCGAGAAGATCAAACTTTTCAGCAGGGGAACATTCTCACACGTTTAGAATTTCTTAGCAGAAACGTACCCAATACCGTGGACGAAATTTTAGATTTGATAGAATTGTCCTTTTGATGACTATCCTTTTATTCAGAACGTACTCCAGCGGTATATAGCATACACAAAACTTGTAAAGATCGTCTAGCCGTAGGCGTAAATTACAATAGACTTTAAAAGCGTTCTGGAATGCATGAGTCAAGTGACATCGAATCACACCAAGTAAATAACTAACAGCAACGAAAGCGGAAGACAATACTGTAGCGCTTCGCGACAGAGTTCATCTTACAGCAATAAATAAATAATACATACATCTAGGAATTTGTTCCGCTGAGTACAGCGTTCGTTTGTGTCTTCAGAATGTCTAAGTACGCGCACGGAAACTTAGAACAGCAAGACTGAATTTTGTTCTCTTAATGAAATGACAATCACGTGAGACGCGATTCAGAATGTGACTCTTGGGAGTTTGCAATGATAAGAAAAAACGGTCATTCTGTGTATGACGGGACGCACCAAAATTCAACATTTCTACAAAGATTCTTCGTCAAAATCGAACATTTTCTTGCAAGTAACGCATGGAAATGTATCGAACTATATCTTAAATTATACATGATAGGGCAGCGAAAAGAATTTTGTCTAACTGCCCAAGGAATTCTAAAAAACTAATAAAAGTACCACAAGGAAAAAAACATTCTTCGTCAAAATCGAACATTTTCTTGCAAATAACGCATGGAAATATATCCAATTATATCTTAAATTATATACTGAATGCTATCTTAAAAAGCTGTGCTAACGTAATGGTAGATAGGACCAGCGAAAAGAGTTTGGCTCAACTGCGCAAAGAATTGTGCCAAATAATATAAGTACGACAAGGAACATCCGATTTTTGTAGACAGTAATAGGTAAGGAGAGGTTGGGCGCAGTTATAGTGGGCAGAAACGGAAGGCGTTATGGCGGCCCTTGCCTGAGGGCTTGCACTTGGAACCTTAGGCGCCGCAGGCTATGTGCGCGTGCAGACTCCCCGTGAGGTGTGCAAGTTATACCTGTTGAATAGCCTCCTCCCCTCCCACTTTAGGGTGGGGGTACGCCCTCTTGAGCGTGTACAGACAGGTGACGTGACTTCTAACGGCAGCTTTTCAAATGTGTAAAAGGAAAGGGAGCCATGTTTGGAAATGGGGAGTAGTAATTGCAATTTAGCGTGTTTTTCTTCCCTTGGCCCCAGACATAAGAGTTTGGGGTATATCCTCTTGTAGGGTGTAAAATGATCCTTTTTTATGTTTCTGTTGCTTTTTTCGGTTCGCTGAGCTCATTTGGCAATTTTTTTTCTGCTTCGGTTCAGAAGACACCACATCGTCTCACATATCGTGCGCTATTAGCGACCCGTGTCGGTTTTTTTTGTTTCGTTGTAGGAAAGCAAAGGATAGCGAAAAAAAGAAAAAGAAAAAATACTTGGGTGGGTGGTAGTGTTATCGAGGTGAGAATTAGGAAAGCGAGAAACGTTGATGAAGAGGATGGGCAAATACACCTCTGTTTTCGTTGGATCGATTTAGGTGTGAAGGACAGACGCGAAGGGAAGGAGGTGAGGCAAGTATGTGCGGGAAAGATACACCAGTTTTGTTGTTTTACCCGGTTCTCTCCCCCCTTTTGCTTGTGTCCCAGACTCGCTGTCGTTCTATCTGGCGGCAGGTACCAATCGGAACATCATCTTGTCACCGGAATTTGATCCAAGCTTTTAAGTTTTTTCCCCGCCCCTCTTCCTGATTGTCAGGGCTGGGGAACGCTGGGAGGGCTTTGATCTTGTGCGGAACATTTTGAGTCGATAAGTTGATGATGTAAAGACATGATGAGATCTGTAAATCGAACTTGGTTAGCTAAAAAGAAGTTTGAAAGCTCTTTAACTAACGCATTGTAGATTGGGAAGTCAATAAAATTCACCTGAAGTTTTTTTATGTTGTAACTTTTTTTGTTTTAGCTTCTTTTACATTTTAGCTATTTATGTTGTAGCTTTTTTATGTTTTAACAAGAACGATTTTGTAGCTTTATTTCCTGTGAGAAATTGAGCAACTGAGTTAAGTAGGTAAATTGATTAATCACATTGCGTTTAGGTTAATGAAGCTTGAGTGGGGGAAGGGAAGGGGGAAATGCTTCTGTTGCGGTATTGATTCAACAATAAGTGGAACTTCCCAACTCGGGCGAGTTCTCGACTAACGACGACTTTCCCTAACGAAAAATCCGGGCGGTAACTCGACCGTTCATTTTTGTGAGGGTTCGAAAGAGATTCTTAACAATTGAGCGTGATCTGATCCTACTACAGAGGCCCCCATACGCTTTTCAACCGTGTTTTGACTGACACATTGAAGAAGGCAAGAAGATTGTTCATAACTGGAAGAAGGGTTTTAAGGGTGACTTTGGGGGGAGAGTCATTGTTTATGAAGAGTAATTGAGTTTAACGGGAAAGAGATAAAAATGCATCATGTGGTCTTTATGAACGCGCTAAAAAAGGAAAGTTATGTTCCCATTAAGAAGCAATTTTCTCCTTTTTTCGCCGGAGCTAACGCTTGTCCGTTTTGCCTTTACGCATATGGGTTTACGCAGGGTTTTAAAGGTGGGCAATTTTTCCTTGGCTGGTCCTGGGAGATCTTGAATTATTTCATAACCCTCAAGTGGAAGGAGACACCTCACGTGGCCGCAAAGAAATCAATAATCAATAAAGGAAGAATACGGAATGTATGATAAAGTTGGAGTCGATTCTTTTTTGTTTACCCGGAAGAAATTTCGTCACCGAAATTCTTATTTTTTTTAGTGAGATAACTTCGGGCAGGAAGAGGTGTTACGAGTTCGTTTTTTGCATAGAATTATGATAATGGAGCGATTATTCAAGCTGTTGCATGACAGTTCGTTGGAGACCGCCCCTGTGAGTTCCCCATCTTTTTTTTTTCTTTTTTTTTCTCGTGTGCCACGCACCCTTTCCTTGTTCGTAGGAAAGACAGTGAAGATGGGGTCAGAGAGACTAACGGGTTGAAAGCTTTTGTCACGCGGGAATCGTACACTCCAGGAACAATTACTTGTGACTCTTTGGTCCATGGCACGGAGTCCACAGAACGCCCATTTGGAGATAAGTTGACTTTTCCGTGGGAATCTTGACTAATTCTGACAAATTATCCACTGACATGCGATACATCCATTCTTTTCCAAGGAATATTAAAGAATTTCAAGACTGACTTGTTTTTACCTTCCCAAGCTGCTATGAGTATTTTCAGAGTTTAAAAGAATTAAATTAACGAATATTACTGTAGTGTTCTTCTTGGGAGATTGGAAAGGTGTGTAAGGAAATTTAAAGCTTGGAGTTGAAATCCAAGAGAAGGGAAAGAAGAGTTTATTGAGCGCGTACCAGTCATGTTTGTCTAATCGGAACCCGCTTCACGTGGCCACAGGGTTCTTGTGTTTACTCTGTATACTCTGGGTGCTCCGTATGTGCTCGAGTTCATAATGGGAGTCATAGAGCGCCGGGGAGAACGAGTGAGAGAGGGAGAGAGAGAAGCGAGGTGTCCAATCAATACGAGACGGCCAAGTATCCGTACGCATATGTGGCTAGAAACTGTAATACTCCCCACGTGTATAGCTTAACGATATTGTACTGTCGGTATAACTGTGATTTAAAGTGGCAGGAAGACTTTAAAGCTCGGTAGGGAATTAAATCGTATTTTTTTCCGGAATTTACATTGTTAGCACAATATACTACAGTATAAGCAAATACATGGACTTGGGACTTGCATGTGATTTGAAACGTGCTAGACTTTCATTGTTGGGTACTTGTAACTGTCGGAAGCGTCTGGAACAGGGTACATGCGTATTACAACGCCCTCTAGTAGCAGATTTTGCGAACGGTGTTCCCCGTAACCTTCGATTTTAATTTTTAGAGACACTTGCGACACTTGCCAAAGAAATTGATGCAAGAGACAGGCTTCTTTCCGGGGGAATCCACATTTACGCAGGGACATTTCTTAGAGCAAAGGGTAGATCTTACTGTAGGGTGAACTTATGTTGTTGTTTTTTGTCATATAAGCGTCTTAGTATTGTCTTGGGATATTGTCCTATCTATTTTGTCCTACAATGGGGTCAGATGTATCTTCACGTATTCCCCTTCCGCACACTGTACAGCGTATAGGGCATTGTCACTATAAGAGATTGTGGAACATTTAGTCATGGCGTCCTTTGCTTTTAACGCCAATAGGAAAATTTTGATGGCCAGACTGTGACGAAAAGTCGTCCCTTTTGGTTTGGAGAAAAATCTTTATGGTGCAAAGATAAATCAGTGCACCAACTACGGTTCATAGTGAATGCGCGAAATGAGGTTGTCCTAGAAACAAAAAGTTAAAAGTTTTAGACGAATAATCACAGATTTTAGCGCATCCTCGAGACAAATATAAAAAACGGATCGTCTTTGAAAAAGCAAAGATTGCCGTTGTATTTCAAGGTTCAAAAATGTGGAATTAGCTGTTATACCACTGTAGGGCCACTGTATACCGTCCTTCTCTTATGGACGATCACATGGAAAACTTACGTGGACGATTTTGCATTTACCACTCGGTGTTTCTTGATGTAATCTTGACCGTAAAGATTTATTTGATAATCCCTAGAATCTTACGAAGAGATAGCTTTGGAAAAAGGCAACGATAATTGCCAAGTGTTCAAGGAATTTGCCTGCTTTTGTAAAAAATTCTGAATTTCGAAATTTTCGCCACGTTAGATTCTAGGTTTTATTAATTTTAAAATGTTGCCTGAAACGTTATCGAAAAATACGCAACAATTATCAAAAGTGGTCCATGAAATTTTCTCATTTCACCCATTCAGTCAATATAAAATAAGAGAAAGGATATATAGTGGTTTTAATTATTAGAAAAGAGTGGAGGGATTTGTGTCATCGAGGTACGATTTTATATTGGCGGGTGGTGGGGGGTGCAAAGAAGCGTGTATCGTGTGTCGAGAGACGGAGTGAGAATGTTTAAAAACGAATGGCTGGAAGCTGGGAATAAACGTCTTGTCATGTGTCGGTGACTTGGTGAATAAGAACATCGGGGTGTTGGAAAGTAAAGAGGCGGAAAAGAAGGGCATTTAGGTGTTATGGTGGGGGATGTTTTGGTGGGATGACTCTGAACTAGGCCGAAAAACCCACTCTGCAATGCGGGTTTTGCATTATGTACAGTTATAACCATCCGACTGAGCATCTACGAGACTAAAAAAAACATCGGAGAATGGAAGAGGGTGGAGGGGAGGAGAGAAGATCTAAAGCTTCGTAACGAGTATCCAGAAGAAAAAAGAATAGTGGATATGGTCCAATAGAAGCTGAGAATGTTATTCCAAGCAAATGAAGAGCGTCGGTAGTTATGCTTTCTGTCTTGTCTTTTGTGTTTGGTGGAAAATCTTTTTGTGTCGGCTAATGAATAGGCGTAAAAGCTCCTTTTTTCGAAGCTTGGTTTCGTCTTAGGGCGAAGTAAAAATTAAAAATAAAATAAAAAAAGACAAGCTAAAGGATTTGTTTGAAAGCTTTTGGAGTATTAAATTTGCCAAGCTGTATTAATGCTTTATTTACTTATTTATTCTTTGTCTTGTGTGTTTCGTAATAGGTGTTCCCTTTCCTCCCAGTCACAAACTTACAACCTCGGAAGTGTTCGATCCGAAAACTGGGAAACCCCGTCCCGATGTTCTCAAACAGCACTTCATTTTGGAGGGTCGCATCGAAGAAGCAGCAGCGCTCCGCATCATCAATGACGGAGCATCGTTGCTGCGGCAAGAGAAGACAATGATCGATATCGAGGCGCCAGTCACAGGTGGGTGGGTGTGATGGAGAGAGTCGTACCAGTCAAAGCTTGTACAGACAGACAGATACTGCACACGATTTGCTGATCTCTGATGGACGCCTTGATTGTCCTGCCCCGTTTGGCATTGTTTCGGCTCGCTTCGCGAAGCGCAAAAGGGATTTTTTTATTTATTTTTTTATTTGTGCTGCTCTTGCCTTTAGTTCAAGAGAGCCTGCGTTGTAAATCACGTCTATTGTTTCCGAGTCATCAGGTTGTATGATTAAGGTAGTCTATGTTCGATAAGATATTAGAGTATTTAACAGTTATATCATTCAGTTTAGGAATTCAAAGAAATATAATTAGAGTATTTGATAAATTCCTGGAGCGTCACTTTGCACGGAAGCTTACGTTATTTTGCCAGTTCAATTGTATTATACACAGTGAGTCGGTTAGGATCAAGCAGTAAGAGTTACTTGTTCTGGAAAAGGAGATTAGACAAATGGGCAAACAAATGAAATAAATCCATAAGGGCTGTAAATGGGATTACAGTTATCCGCGAAAAACGAAGCAAGTAATGGAAAGCTTAGCCATTTGTACCGCGTAATACGAGACCGATTGGATTAAAGTAAGACATGATTTGGGAAAAATCATCGTTTTGTTGGGAATGCGCATGTTTCCTGGCAGAACGTATAAGTATTAATTGTGCTCCAGTATTATGTATAGACGGAGAGGTTCACTGTCAAGGAATCTTTCGCAAAGGCAGTAATTTTGCGCGAAGAGAGGGGATATAAAGAATTGTATATATTTTTCCTTTGTTTCGATATAGACAAATCTCCCTCTGGTGTTATTTTTGCTGCAGCTGTATTGTGTTTTCGAGCGTTTTTATTGTATGATGATTAAAAAAGCTTTTTCTAAATGTTTTCCTCCGACACATTTCAAACTTTCAAGCTTATAACGATAAAGTATTCCCTTGTGTAACATTTGTGTCAAACCGCTCCTCTTATGGATTGGTACTCGGTGACCCTGCAAGGCAACATGAGTTCACCAGTAGCTTGCGACTTGGGGAGTACAAATTGAGGTCATTTTGACTTTACAGTACAATGTGGAGTTCAAGACCGTTTTCTCTACTTTGCATAAACACACAATTTATTTTAGAGCTGTACTGGGGTTAAAGTATCGCGAAACTCGCGAGGTTCTGGATGTTAATCGAAAGGCTTTACGAATTTTGCATCAGATCCATATTTCGTAAACTTGAAATGACCCCAAACCTTGGGGAAATGAAAAGTGAAGTGGTGTGATGGAACTGACAAGCGAAACAAAGGTCTGAAATCTCAAGTAGGGATGATCCTTGTCATAAAAGCAAACGTTAGCTAAGTTTTGCGAAAGTTTTATACCTCTTGTTGGCTTGTTGCAAATATTCTCGCTTTAAGTGTCTCACAAACCGCGAAAATGCCAGCGTGTGGGTTGTCTTGTGTCACATGTCTTAGAAAAAAAAGTGAAGATCGAATTCGATGTAAAAGAGAAGAAATCGATGTTCGATGTTTCCTATTAAAAAGTTTTAATGTAGTTGTTAATAAGAAATAACACAGACTACCGTAAAAAAATATTATAATAATGACTGTAACATTAAATGAATATGATTAAACAGGATAAATGCTTTTAAGTAAGTATTGTTCCTGTAATTAAAGATTTGCAGTTAAATTAAATAATTACAGTTAACAATTGAGATAAAAATCCTACTTTACTAAGCGAAGAATCGGTTTAATTACATTTCATTATTATAGAAATAGCCCAAATTATTACAATAAAAAATAATAATGACTAACATTCAGTGACTGATTAAATAGAATAAATGCTTTTAAGTAATTATCGTTCCCATAATTAAAGATTTATAGTTAAAATAAATAATTACAGTTAACAAGAGCGATAAAAATCCTAAGGGAAGAATCGTTATAATTACATTTTCTCCCCTTCCCCCGAGCTTTTGTCTTTGATTACTCAAATCAAACTTATTTACTAAAATCTTAAATTTACTCTTTTAACTTTTTGTAGGTTTCATAAATAAAAAAAATTCCCCTCCTGAAATTGTTCAAATGTTTATTACAGTTCATTACGCTTTTTTCTATGTTCACTTTTCCCTTTTTCGTTTTCTTTTTTTCATTTTTTTTTCGACAAAAGCACGGAATGGCTTGGCATACAATTGCATACGTTGTCCCGATTGTTTTCCTTCGGTTGGAAGCGCAGTTTTCGGGCTTCCATTTCCTTCTGCCTTGAATACGCTCGCGACGACAGGGCGAAAAAAAAGTGACAAGCAATACACACGGTACCGGATTAGCTACACATAAAAGGAACACGGCAGGGATCAACGTTATGTAGATCCCTTCGCCGGGTGAGAAAAAGCATGGGAAAGTTACACCTGTTCTGCCACATATACGTACACCTCACACCAGTATGGTCTGTATCGACTCGTGCGTGCGGGTATGTACCGTAGCGCACTCTGCTGGAAATTATTCCCGATAGTATCATTAACTCGCTACGCAGTTGCCAGGGACCGCAACCTATCGAAAATGCCATGTCAACCTTAATGCCAACTGTCAAAGTTATACGCACCGTCGCCTGCCTAAGTAGACACATATGAGCGCGACTTGGTACACGATATGCGGGTTCAACGTGGCGGCGCCTTTTTTGCTTCCGTATCAATTAAGGGGCGTTCATTTATGTTGGCTCCCGTCTGCGTTTGACTGCCGTGGTTTGGAGTAGCAGATTGGAGTAGTAATAAGAATCTCCCAAGAAAGCCCAACACAAGAGAAAAGAGAACAGCTCGAGAGCGTTCTTGTTTTTATTATTATTATTTTTTATTCTTATTATTATTTTTATTCTTATTATTCTGTTTTATTTTTTATTTATTTTTTGGCTTATAGATGGAAGACATCTGTCAGTGTGTTTGTGGGATAACAGTACTAAATATGGGTCACTGCGACAGAAATCGATACGGGTTTCGCTAGGGGCACGAAGGGGCCATTAGCTGGGAGAGTTGTAACAAGATTCGGCTAAAGTATGTGTTATGTATGTGCACAGTTGCTCTTACGAGCAGCCCAAGGAACTTTCGGGAATTGTAGGGACGGAAATGCGCCAAAGGGGAGGAGCGTCCAGGGTGGAATCTGGGCAAGAGAAACCGAATTAGTCACAAGATCGCTAAATTCGTGTCTTTTACATAATGTTTCTAGCGTGTTTTCTTTTTGACTGGTGCAAACTGGAAAAAGAGCTAGGGGGGTGAAGAGGGAGGGAAAGAGGGTGGTGTAGCGTGTGTGAGTGTAATAAGGCCCCAACGATGAAGGGCGTGTGTATACTCTTACACTTGGGAGAACTGGGTGAGAGGGGGGGAGGGGGGGGGGGAGATTATTGGTAGGCGAGAAAACAAGTGCTACTTTCGGGAATAATTGATCCGTTTTTCAGTCATATTTGAAGCCAAAATGAGGCGGTGAGAAAGAAAGGGCGCGCAAGATGGCGGTTTTTAGGGCCGCGCGGGGTTTAAGATCGTTCAGGAAGACAAGGTGAGGCAAACTTTAATCATAGCTCCAAAACGAGCCGGAGGAGTTGGAACGCAAGTTTTGCGGGCTGGGAGGACTTTAAAACTTTTCCGCCGAGAAGGATCAAGAATCCGAGCTCAGGGTAGCAATCGCGTCTTCCATCTTCCACACTCCCGACTGGGAACTTTGAGCTTGGCCTTGTTTGCCATGAATTTTGATGAGATTTAAAGCAACAACGCCCGTCCGTTGCGTCTCTTTTCCGTTGGTGTTAGAAGACGGCCTAGGAAAGTCGGGCAAGAGGTAAAAGGCGAGGTGTATAAGAGTGAAACTGGAGCACAAACGCCGTAGACTTAGGGAAAGTTAAGGGGAGTTATCTCAAGTTGGGGAAAAAAGGATGTGAAGAGGTGTCATTGTGAGATTTGTGAAATAGGAGTCGAGAAGTGGACTCGCAGGAAATGAAATGAAAAAGTCTTGTTTTGGCGTATTAGGCGAAGAAACCGAGGAATCGCAGGAAAAATGGAGGACCGAGATTTTTTTTTTTGGGGGGGGGGGTCAACGGAGCCTTGAGCTGATGCCAGCTAGCCAAGCCGAGCCGTGAGCTAATAGACGCAAAGTGTCCTTTGTCGGAGTGCAGAAAATATACAGCTATAACATGCCTGAGGCTACCGTGCACGTAACAACTATAGAGATCACATGCTAAACGTGTCGGCGATTTTGCCAAAAATATTAAGTATTTCATTAAACAATCTCAACAGTAAAGTTTTGGATTATAATACGTAGTGCACATCGTCGAGTTTTTCTTTGAAAAGTGTTTAGTCTTTTATTTATTTTTTTGGGGTGGGGGCCATTCGCCTTTACTCTCTTTTTTTGGTTAAGACGTACGACGTCGAATCATCGATGTACTAACGTGTTCGGCTTTCCTTTTGTCCTTACTTTGACGTATTACAATTGCAATTTCCTTCCATCCCGTGATTAGATAAAAGCGTCTGGATAGACCCCGTCCGTAAAATCGTTCCCGTATCCTTCAAAAATTTGCAAAGCGTGTTTTGTATAAAAAATTGTTCCTCTCTAGTTCTAGCTCCAAACCCTAGTATTTCGTCTAAAATTATTGGTATATTTTTTCTGTCTCAGTTTGTCGAATAAGACTTGTGTAGCTTTGGCATTCCATGACTAGATTGTGTAAGCTTTCTTCCAGAAAAAAGTGTTTAGTCAATTGGTAAAATGCGAATCAAATTTCAACTTTTTTGGGAAAAGCATTTTAGATATATGACCTCAAGGCACAGAAAGCTCTATTTTCCCAATACATTGGCGAAAAAGGAATCCAAATTCGTAGGTTAGGTTTGGATTTATCACCTAAATAGTTTCCTTAATTTCCTAGGTGACAACTCCAAAATTAAATGTCGGCTTTGAATTTCGTTGTCAGTAAATTAATATTTCTAAGTGGCTCTACTATAGGTGAACCTTGCTAACGAATGTCTGGAATTGCTTTTTTGTGTGGAAAAAAAACTACTCACTTTTTACAAATTGACTGAGATCTTTTTTAAGAAAATTTGGACGATGTGCACTAGATATTATTATCCAAAACTTTACTGTCGAGATTGTTTAAAGAAATACTGAGTAGTTTTTGCGAAATCGCTGACGCCGTTTAGCATGTGATTCCCCTATATCACGCTTTAAACGAACCTTAAACGAACTCGTTTATAAGAAAAGACCAAATCTGAGAGAAAAATTTAGATAAGACGGCGAAAGGGAAAAAATTCAAAACAGGTCAATATTGACATTGAGTCGAGCTTTTACATTTAAGCCGAGCCGAGCCGTTTGCCTGCCCTAGTTCCAATCGTTGCGGAGACGCTCGAAAACCGTTCGGCTTTTACGGCTTGGTTCGTACGAGAAGTGAAACGAGAGTAATGCCACTATTTACGCGAATTGAGAGAAATTCGCTTTCGCACGGTTAAGTTTTTCAATTTTGAATAATCAACTGCACAATAAATTAACAAATGTCACTGCAATATGGTGTTACAAATATTGACATGAGTCGAAGATGCATTAATGTGTATTAAATAAGTCACATCAAAGCAGTGAGGTTTACAACATTTTATTTATTATTGTTCCATCCAGTTGCCATTTAAACTTTTATATGTACAATACTTATTTTAGGTAGTCTTTTGTATGTAAGAATAAGAAATTAAAGAATTGTAGCTTCAAATATTGCCGCAATAGGAGTACTGGGCGCACAGTTCTTATACATGTAAAACATGTTTCAATTTGTGCTACCATGCTACTGAATTGATCACGTGCTGTTTCGCGAAACAGATTTAACATCATAAATGGAGCGATTACTGTACAAGTCACTAGTGAAAGAGATATAAAAGTTTTGGATATGTTTGCCCCATGAATTGTTTATCGCGTTTAAAAATTTTTAAGGTCATTTTTTTCATCCAAGTCAAAATTTGTCCATTTTTATGTTACTGGAGGACAAGTTAGCATTTCGTTTTTCCAGTCGAGTAAGCGAAATGAAGACGAAGTTCGTGTCCAGTCAGTTTACTGGAAATGTACCCGGCTAGATAGAAATCGAAGGTAGACTGTATGAATGTATGAAATTTTATAATGTTGTCTGAAAATTCATTGATTTACGGACAAGTGTAGCTGTTTAAAACGAAGGAAGAAGTCTGGCAACAATGCACTCTCCTGGCTGATGGTACTAATATTCCATGAGTCTAAAAGATTAAAATATATATTTAGTATAGTTTCTCTCATAGTTTTCATACATTTTTCATACTAGGAATTTTTAGTATATTTGCATTCTTAGCAATTTAAAGTTTTATTAAATATAAATTCCATGTAGGTAACTTTTCTTAATGTGAAACCCACTCGTATGCGCATGCTTCTAAAACATGGGTAAAAACATTGAAATTTATTCACGTTGGGTAAAGTGGACTTTCGGATAAGGCATATTTGGTTACGGAGAAAAAAAATAAAAGCACTTTCTTGCGCTTTAGTCGTGACATTGTGACACTGTCCGAGATCAGAACGACCTATTTAAAAAAAGAATCCCAAAATTGCGGTTCGCGAGCGTTGTTAAGTTGCCGCCGTTGTATTGTCTGGTTTTTCCTTATTGTCAATTGTAAAACTGAAATCCAACCCACGCGAGTTTGTGGTAAATGATTTCGTTCAGATATCAGCGTCATTCGAGAAAGAGTTGAGCGCAAGTGTAGTGCTTTTACGATTTACCACATGACACCGCTAGTGTTCGCTATAGCCAGTAAACCAGCAATTCACTACAGCCAGTAAAATTACCAGAGCAACATAAATGATTGTTCATTACATGCGAACATTTACCTATAGGCGGATTTGTTACATCCGAGCTTTCGTAATGCATTTGCGTAGGTTTTGGGAACTTCGTTCAGAATAGCTATTCGTGACCGGACTTCGTCATAGCGATATTCTACTGTAGTACCGTTAAGAATTTTACATGTAAACAGAGAACAAAATATGCCTTTATTGATTAGACTGGATTCTACAAAACGTGTAGATCGCGTAAAGTGACCACTTGTGTTTGTTATGTCTGTACAATGTTTGAGCCTCGTAATATGACTGTTCACAAAGTTTTACACTCCAAAACGGAAGTCGGAATTTCTTTGTCGGGTTATTTTGTATCTTAGTGTCAATGTAGGGTTTGTATAAATTTAGGTTATAGTTCAAAGTATTTGAATGCAGGTCATCGAACCATGTTTCGTGTATTTCACTAAGTTATTCACGTTAGTATTAACATGGTCTATGAGCCAAATGTGGTAATTTTTTATTAAATTTTATTATTTCCATACGGCGTGAGCAAAGCTCGTTGTCTCGAAAGTCGTTTCAGTACAGAGTCGCACCAAAATCTAGCGTTGAGGCATTCGTAAAAAAAAATGAAACGCTATTTCTTTAATGACGAAAAAAGAGCAAAGGTCTCCCTGTTTTCCGCGAAAACCTAAGTGTTTGTGTACAATTCCAAAGGTTACGGGGTCCGAGCGTGAACAAAGACCTGGTAATGCGATTCGTAGCGATCACACTCGGTAATCTCATTAGTAGCAGATTAACATTTCGTTCTTTCATATAAGATCATAGTTCTGACCCACAGTCGATAAGTTCTTTGTTCCTGGACCATTGTCTCGTAAACGAAACGTGTGGTTAGCGGATAGTGTCAGCCAGCATATGTGTGTGTGGCTGCTTAGAACTCCGCCTTCTTGCGACTGTAGCGCACCCTGTCTTGTAATGGAACCTTTGTCGGGGAAGAGGGAGTTAAAAAAAAGGAGGAGGAGGAAGATGGGGTGAGAATCGGGGAGGGAGCAGGCCTGCATTATCGATTCAACCTTGTCCCGCGTACAGTAATACTGTTGCGTTACAGGTGCTTTCGGGACTTGCTACTATCCGTCTCAGTATAGGCTTCACTTTTAGTCGCCCTCTTTTTTTGCCTTTTTTTATATCGTCGAGTTTTTGTCCAGCTTACGCTATTTAAACCATATCCATTTTATTCTTTCAATATTATGTGCCTGCTATTTATACTCTAGTTACCCATCTATTAATTGTAGGCATTTATTATCTATCTATATTACTATTATTATTATTATTAATATTGTTGTTGTTAGTAATTATTCGTTATTTTCTGTGTGTACAAATCGTTATTCTTTATTTCGTTCATTTTTTTTTATTTAGTCCTTGGTTACCATCTAGGGTATAATCTAGGTGGTTTTAACAGTTGGGGTTATTTGATGGTAGATAATTTAAGTGAATTCCTAATAGAATAAAATACTTGATTGACAACCACAGTACACGCAATTTTGCGCTGTTATTGTAATTCGGTCCAGTCGTCTTGGAGTCACATAAACGTCATGGAAATCCCAATGGTTCAGGGGAACCACGTGCGTAGTAGATAGCTAGGTTTCCTATATCCCTTCACTCTGTTCGTCTATCGTGGTATTGTACGAAGAAGAGGGATACTTGTATGGTATCGCTTGTCAAGTTTGGCCTAGTTTTTAGGCCCAGTGATAAAACTGTAACGTACTATGGGGATTACGGATAGTCCTCCTGGGAGAATTGCGGAGATGTGATGGAATGATGTAGACTATCAGAACTATTTTTGTTCATTTTTCCTTTTCTTTCTTGTGTGTTACTCTTTAGTATGCGGCGACATCCATGGTCAGTTTTACGACCTCATGAAATTATTCGAGGTTGGTGGATCCCCGGCCAATACCAAGTACCTTTTCCTAGGCGACTATGTGGATCGAGGCTACTTTAGCATAGAGGTAAGTCTGAAGCGTCAATCAATAATGCTTGAGATTAAAAATTACAAGTGAAGGAGTAACATCGGTGATCATAAACAAATTAATAATTATTTCCTTTTGTAGTGTGTATTGTACTTATGGGCGCTCAAGATTTGCTATCCCACAACATTATTTCTCTTACGAGGCAACCATGAATGCCGACATCTCACCGAGTACTTCACATTTAAACAAGAATGTAAGTATCGTTTTTAATTTTAAAAAATATATTACAGTATTTCGATGGGGAGAATTAAGTGGGTAAGTGGCCAACTAGGGGAATCTCATTGGATCAACCTTTTGAAGACAGCAAGCTAAGGTGAAGCTTCAGAATTGCTATTTGAACGACGCTTAATCTCCTTAAATCGTTCGAAAATTTAGTCATTAATAATCTAGCGAAGGCGATAGATTCTTGTAAAATAGATTTGGGAGTTTATCACAGTTGCAGTTTCCTGGCTGATACGAGAACCGAAAGCTTTTACGCTGATCTAATACTGCGTGTCTCTCCGTTGCATTTAAGCTAAGTCTTTAAGGAGTCATGTCATGGTCACTGGCGCTTGTTGGAGTTTATTAACTCCGAGAAAGTTTCTTGGAGCAATGAAACACGAAGCAATTTCGCAACTAACGGTAGAGGCTCCTTACAGCTTATTGAACTTAATGAGCCTCGGGAAACTTGATTACGGTATTTCTAAAGATTTCCCTTGTTCAAAGTACCCGATGACTTGATTGTATTGACTGTAAGATTGTACCACTAAATACTACCTTCTCTTCATTTTTTTTTCAGTATGAACAAGTTTAGTGGCAGTATTATGAACGCATTGTACCGTTTTGTTAACAGTGGATATCAGAAGAATCCGTTATGGATTTGTAGGTTACCCATAGAATTGATGCAAATTTTTCAGACCGAAGGTCATTTGAAAGAAAGTTTCCTACTTGACTCCTGCTTTCAAAAAATCAAGTGCACTAGAGCAAAACGCGTTACTGATCTCCGGTGCACTTCCCAGTGTCGGCAGATTTATTTATCATTCAAAGGCTGCAGCTCAGCAAGAAAAACCTAATTTACATCGTTATGCTGGACAGGTCGCACCCGCTCCAACTGTCACAAGCAATAGACACGTTTGACGCAGTTAAAAGTCCCGCGTCGCATACGAATTGGTCGAAAGACGTAGGTTCGAAATGCGAGGAAGAACTTTTGCGGAGTTGACAGTTTGTGTCACAGTGTGGCTTCAGTACGTCCAGATTTTTTTATTGATTTTCAATTTTAAATAGCCCGCGTATTCTTTTGCCAGTTGTTGGCTCCTGCGACTATCTAGTCCTGAAATTGTCTTTATAAATTAAACATACTCAGGTCTTGAATAGTGGACTCGCCGAAAGGGATATTTAAACCTTCAGAAATTAGTTGCTTCTTAATGTTCAAAAGAGTTCAGCATTCTCGTTTCGTTATGCAAATTGTTTGCTTTGGCAATCTGGACGCAACGTAGTATGTAACACATCTTAAATCAAACTTTTCCTTCACTGCATCGTATTACTTTAGCTTACACACTTTTCACAAAAAATCTCCAAAATATGGAATTTTAGTCGATCGGATTTAATAATCATAGTCGGATTTTTTTAAACTGATTTCAGTGGAAAGAAAACTTGTATAGTGAAGAAAATTTCTCGTTAAACAGGTAGTAGATAAACCGTGAGACAAAGTATGGGATAACGAAGTATTAAAGTCAATCTGTGTCGGAATGAAGGGGAGATAACCTTGTTTGAGACTTGCTCCAGCGTAATTGCCCTATAAGATCCCTATTCTCATCATGTGCTCGATTTGGGGCCGTTAAAGTCTCTTTGTTAGACTTCAGTAGCTATCTAAGAGTAAGACACTAAGTTTACCTTCTGGTCCGGCTTGTGACCTAGAGACGGACACTTTTTCCGTGTTAAGTAGTTCGCTGGCTCAGAGGCTTGACTTTTAACAAAAGGGGAGAGTTCGATTGACGGCCATAGAAGTGAAGAAGCCAGGAAATGCGTTGCTCTTAGCTCTTTTCTTTCCTTCATCCATCAAAATGAGAGAGCACCCGGCTGTGCATAGATGCTTTTTTCATGCTAAATACGCCTTTTTCCAATACAAACTCCTCGCTCGCTCGCCCCAAGGAAGAAGTAGAGAAAAAGAAAAACACAACTCACAGAGAAACCTTCGCGTGTAAAAGACTTGGGGTAAGTAGGAACCATTCGTTTGTGCGACGCCATCGATTTCTATGACGTCGCCATCTACTTCCTTCCCCCCTTTCTTACTTAGCTCATGGTGCGGACTCCAAACCCACCCAGTGCCCTCAGGAGCCCTAGCTGCAGCAATGCTCAACTTGGCCCGAGGGCTTCGCCAATACTCCCTCCCCCCATTGGGTAAGCCACACCTCTCTGAACGGGACGTGGCGCTCTGTTGTCTTCGGTCTCGTGGCACATGGATGTTTGAAAATGATATGCCGTGCAGTACTGTATCATGCAACGGTCTTTTGGCTGTCCGTTTCTTCAGTGGCAATTGAAAGGTTCATATTCCGGACAGGTTTTAGGGTAGTTGGCGGGACTTTGATGTAGAGATTCGTAATGATAAAGACTAAAGTAAATTATGGGTTAAATGTTCATTGTGGTGGCTTGGAGAAAGATGTTAACCATTGTGCGGAGTATAATGGCAGCTTGGTGGGATTTGTTGAAAGGGGTATTGTGATGCTGATGATTTAGTTGAAAACCTGTGGGTCAGTAGTTAAGAATTAAAAAAGTAATATTGTTGGCTTTTATGGACGCGTAGGTAAAATTAAATATTCGGAACGCGTTTACGATGCCTGTATGGAAGCGTTCGATTGCCTACCCTTGGCGGCCCTTATGAACCAACAATTCCTCTGTGTTCACGGAGGATTGTCACCAGAAATTCACAGTTTAGAAGACATTCGGAAGGTAAGAATGTTTTTCCTTGCATTTTCCGTCCCAGTGGGTTTTCACGCCATCTATTGCGTAGCGGAGAAAGTGGTTTTGAAAGAATATTATTTTTGCAGAATTCATTGTTAGGTTTCGTTTTCTTGCTGAAATATTCTTACCGAAACGACAGCTCGATAGATAGGCCTTTTTTACCATAAGGTTTTGAACTCGGACCATTGTTGTGTGGCATTTTTTTATATATATATAAAGTTTCTCTGTACAATGTTTGGACATTTTTTTAGAAATGGTACGTCAAGCTGCAGTGTGAGATTTGTGACACCTTCTGGGAACTTTTTTACTTTTTCTTTGGCCTGAAGGAAAGGAGCTTTAGTCAAGAATTGGAATTTCATTGTTAGGCAAAAGTCCAGGAAAAGACATGAGGGGTTTTAATAGAAAAGGAAATCGCATGACACCAACGAGGAAGTAAAGAATCGTTTGAAAAAAATATAGGCGAGTTTGTGTGGAAGGTGGAGTTCGTTGAAATGTAGTTGAACTTTTTCGCGTCCTTTTTCGAGACGTCTTCAACTTTATTTTTTCGTAAAATAGAGTAAACAAGTCGCAGTTACTATGTGTGAGCTATAGGGGGTATTCTAGTACTGGAAACCTTGTAAGTCATGAACTTAGGTATTCTTTCTTTTGTAAATAATAGTCTGGTCGTGACAGTTTATATTGCGTGACTTATGCCGGACAGGAAAGCAACGCCTTTTAGGGGAAAAGAATGAGCTGCTACTTGGAAGAACGGCTTCGTACTAGCCTTAAGAAGGTTGTCATTAGGTTGACGTCCAGTTGACGCCTCTTAGTGGCTTTTTAAAAGTATTTTTATGACCAGGTTGCGCGGTTGGACCTGGTAGAAAAGGTGCCGAAAAGGGAAATAACAATGTCTCACCTTAATGGTCTTCATATATTCATCTTACTTTACGGATCAGGGGGCATGTTCGTATGGGTAAAAAAAATGTAGGCGTGTTTGTGGCTATTTGACAAGAATATTGTAGATGGCCCAGCTTTTTATTACTCATAACTCATCAATTTTGAAGTATTCTCGGTTCCTAGGATACCCGCCCACCTTTGAATTTTTTAATTTATTTTTTTACTGAGGAACGAAATCCATTCTTAACTTTGAGTCGCGTACAGTGCACTGTATATTGAATTTGGCGAACGTAATGTTAGGGTTGCGCCATTTTATTGAAAATATATTTTTGGGTGTAAGCGAAATGTTTTGAGTAATTCAGCGAAGTGTGTTGTGGACAGAGGAATTGTATGAAACTTGTTTTTCTAAAAAAAATTGTTACCGTCTTTTGCAGTTGGATCGGTTCAAAGAGCCACCGGCGTTTGGTCCCATGTGTGATCTTTTGTGGTCGGATCCTCTGGAAGACTTTGGAAACGAGAAGAACGCGGAACATTTCAGCCACAATAGCGTGCGAGGATGTTCTTACTTCTACAGCTATGCAGCCTGCTGTGATTTTCTCCAGCAAAACAATTTGCTCTCTATTATCCGGGCCCATGAAGCGCAGGACGCAGGGTAAACTGTCGACTTGTTTCGTAATGCTTACGTGCCAATAGTCTTAACGTGCTCGTTCGTTGTCTTGGTTCTATCTTTTTTCTTTCCTACAGGTACCGAATGTATAGAAAGAGTCAGACGACAGGTTTCCCGTCTCTCATTACTATCTTCTCTGCACCTAATTACTTAGACGTCTATAACAACAAAGCAGCGGTTCTCAAGTATGAAAATAACGTCATGAACATTCGGCAGTTCAATTGCTCGCCGCATCCGTATTGGCTGCCCAACTTTATGGACGTCTTCACGTGGTCTTTACCCTTTGTGGGAGAAAAAGGTACAGACGCGCGGAAGATAGCAAGAACATTGTGTACTAAGCTGTACAAAGACTTTGGGAGAGAGCGAGAAAGGGAGAGTCGTCTAGCCCCCCGAATTTTTATTGCCGTATTGATGATGAATGTTTCTCAGCCTTTACTGAGAACGCCGGAACCCAATGGACTAAAAGGGGCTAATGGATATTTTCTTTTTTTTTCTTATGTATTTCCTCTGCTTCCCCTTTATCCCGGGAACGAAAATGGTACAGTCACTGAGATGCTGGTCAACGTCCTAAATATCTGTTCCGATGATGAGCTCATGTCGGAAGGAGAAGATGGCTTCGAAGACGGTAAGAATTGTCTCACTTTCGTCACATTTTTACTCTTTATTATTCGAATTTATTGCGGTCTTGAGTCTTGCTTTTTGGTATTTCATTTATTCATTTATTATTACGTTTATATTTATTCTTACAATGTTGGGGGATAAAATAAAGAAGGTAAGACTTTTCCTACTACAATATTATTTTGGATTTCATTTTGGGGCGCGGTAGGCAAAAGCAAGGGCCTTTTTTATATTTATTTTTTCGGTATTTAAGGACAAGTTTGGGTTCGTTCATTGCGGGGCTAGTTTATGTGCATGCGAAAAAAAAGTCAAGGGGAAAATTTATGGGCGAAGTTATGTAAGTCCGTTTTTTTGGATGAGATTCGGAAAGTCTTCATATACTTTTCTATTCCACGTTTTTTCGCCCCTTTTACCACTTGCTCAAATCCACCCACGTGTGCTTACGGGGTTTTACGTATAGGAGACGATGGTAAGATCATTTTTCTTACGATATTTATCTTTTTCTTGGCTCTTTGATTCTTTTATTCCAGATCAATTTTCTTACAAATTGTTGAATTCCATCACCTACATTGGTTCTTTTTCTTTCGCTTGCCTTTTTTTTACATATTACTCTCTTTCTTAGTCCTATTGCCATTGACTTGCTTGGCTTTTGGTCACTTTTATTCAGTTAGACATGAAAACGACAGCTTTGGCTCCACATTACAAGCGGTTTTTCACATTTCTACGTCGTTAGCTAGTGTCTGTTTTACTTTGATTTTTTTATCATTCGGAAGGGTAGAAGAATTTTACATGAAGTTCTCAAATGACTGAATTCTATTATTTTCGCCTTTTCCGTTGGTGCTGCAGTAGATTCTTCGGTAGCGACGTGCCACAGTAAACCAGTTTTGGTCCATTTATCCATTAGCATCCATCCCTCGCTAGATAATTAAGATAGAATTTTCGATCTGATTTTACCCGTCATATGCTTCATAGTCATTCCTTTATAAGTTTAGTTTTCGTTGTCGTTAACCTGAGTTCCACATTCTGTGTTATTGTATACGTGTTAACATAAATTGACATCTCTAAAGGCTGTGGTCACATTCTAGAGGGTTTTAACCATTCCAGGAGTAAACTGTAGGCCAATTTAACCTCAGATCATACCAAGTTTGTTGAGATCCTCATTACATTCGTAATAACTTGTTTTCGAATTATCATTTAATAGCGAGGTTGAGAAAATAAGTACGAAATTCTACTTTGAGAAAGCTAATCATATTTTCATCTTTTGCGAACGGGATATTTCTATGCCTATGTTGAGCATCGAGCTATTACCCTGTCTGGGTACCAATGTCATTTTTAAAAGAATCTAACGCATAAACCTTTACACAAAATGTGAAGTTGACTTTCTCTTTCGTACAAACACGACGAGTTATGTTTGCAGTCTTCATCAGCCGAAAAGTTCTGTATCTCCTTTAATTTTCTATTGCTTTTTCGGTATCGTACTTACCAAGACAACTCGGGTTTTCGCATCATTTGAGCGCCGGCTTGGAGGCGGAGCTCCCTCGTATGCGTGGTTTGTACCCCACAATTTACCCACTGTTGCGTTCATGCACTGGTATGATCTCCAGGCAAAGTTAACCAGGGTTAAACTCCTAGTGTGACCACACGTTTGCCTTTGTTAATAGACAATTCTGTGCCCCGCCTTCTTCTTATTTCCTATATTTTGCAATTATTTTCTCAATAATCCAAGACTCGGTCCACGTCTTATTGCGCAAAAATTTTGTCATGTAAACTTAATTATGGTTGCCATCTTTTTAAGTTTAATTTTTGGGTCTCTTTTTTTTCTTCTGTGTTGCCCTTGGCCACATCTTATTGCTCCTGCCTCTGCTACTCATGGTCTGTGGGTTTTCCTTTCTCCCCCATCTGTCTTCTCCCATATTGTCCTGTTCACAAACCACGCCCATCACCCAACCCACCCACCTTGAAACACATACACAATTGCCGAATCTGCATTGGCTGCCGCCTGGGCTACTGTTATACTCTATTCTACGAATTTCCGCCATTTTTCCTACGTGACCCCCTCCCCTTATTTTACCACGCCCCTTTGTCACTTTCCTTCTTCTGTTTCTTGCTCCACTTATTTGTATATATCAAAATATACCTTACCTTTTGATACACCTCTTTACGTTCTCGCCCTCTATTTGCATTCTTCTTCTGGGGTACTGGGGTTATACACCTTCCCTTCAGGAAGACACATAGCCCTATCCGTCCAGGGTAAGTTCGGGCAGGCGTGTGGCTTTTGCATGGATAATGGCTTGATTTCCTAAAAGCTTTTCTTGATTTCTTGGTCGCTTCCACAAGAATTTTTTCCCTTCAATTTAAAGGATTGTTTGGGTTCTCTTGATCTGAGCAGCGCTGTTCCCTTCATTGCTTCTGCTTTTACGTAATTTGTTAGCTCGGTGTGGTTACTCCGTTCCCGGCAATTTTCATTTTACCGTTACATATTTATTGTAATTTTTTTCTATTTTTATGTGGGAGGCAACCCCACCTGAGATACACGTCTTTTGCATAGCGAGCTTTATGTGTAACACACACCTTCTTGCTTGTTGCTAAGAAACCTGGATCTCATTTTTCGTATCCGAGAGTTTTTTCTCCCGCCCCCTCTTTTTTTACTGTACATAGGATATAGATTTAAATATGATTTGGGCAAAAGTTCGGTTTCTTAGGAGCGACATACTGAATTCTTTTTGTGAACGCACAGAATCTTTTCTTAGTGTATGTGTTTTGAGTTGTACTTTCATCCTACCCTTCGAAATATTCCCTTTTCTCCCGTCTTTTTATCTTGATTTCGTTTTTTAATGCTTGGGACGTGGCTTTCTAGCAATCTGGCTTCTGTTAGTAATGATTCGGAGCTGCCTTTTGGGCCTTGTATTCAGAGTGACAAAGTATTCTTTTAGAAAGAGCACCAATATTCTATCTTTAGTGGACGAGTTTCCGATATCTTTGATTTGCTCCTTCCCTTTGGATATCATGTTTTCCATACGAAGGACAATGTCTTTATTTACTTTGATTGAGTTTAATTTTAGTTATGGTTTGACGTATGTTTCCGATTTTTACTAATACCATATTTTTGGGGGCCTGTGTGTTTTTTTATATTCCTTCTCTGGCTTGCCCTGCAAAATCTACTCATTCGTGTGGTAAGAGACAAAAACCCATCATTACATCGTTAGCTCGTTTGCTGTTGGTCTCTCCTCCCCCTTTTTTTACAAAGTGCCGTTCTTTTTGTTACTTACCAGAAACTTAAAAAAAATCCTTGTGGTCTATGCTCAGCTTAGACGAAAAAAAAAGAAAAAAAAGCAAGGAGAGGATGTTGATGGCTGTTGAGTGTCTTTGTAGCCTTTTTAACCTTCTAAAAGAGCGTATTATACGGTTTAGACAATCGAACCGAAATTTTTTAAATGTCTAGCCAGTAGTTTGGAGCTAGGCGTTCCAAAACCTAACCTTCGTGCCTTTTTTGTCAGAAAAAAAGAGACAAAAAAATCCCTGTCACATTTTTTTTCGGCATCGTGTTTGTGTGTTTGTTATATGTGTACGCGCCTTGGCTTGGTTTGGCTTGAGCCTTTTGTAATAATTCCCCTCGTGACGTTTTAAATATTGTAGAATCGTAGAGAAAAGGCTTATGTGCTATTGGGTGTAGTGTTGTTCGTTGGTAGATTGGCTAGTCAAATGTTGGGACCGAAGCCGGCCAAAAAAAAAGACAATAATATTAGAAATAAGATAGTAAAGGGATTGATGTTTGTCTTTCTCTTACAGCGGCAACAGCTTCAGTCCGTAAGGAAGTGATCCGCAACAAGATTCGGGCTATTGGCAAGATGGCGCGCGTTTTCTCCGTTTTGAGGTAAAAATAGCAACCAAGCCTTTTTATTTTATTTTTTCCGCCTGGGAAGGGAAATCTCGACAAGTCTAACCTTTGTTTCCTATAGGGAAGAGAGCGAAAGCGTCCTTCAGTTGAAAGGACTTACGCCGACTGGCTCCTTGCCGCTGGGCGCGTTATCTGGTGGAAAAGCATCCCTGCGTAACGGTAAAGATGAAGAAGCTATCCTTTTCGAGAAATAGGACTCATCATACTAATTGGGTTTCCGTGGGGGTGGGTGTTGTTACAGCTTTGCAAGGGTTTTCCCCGAATCACAAGATAACGTCATTCGAAGAGGCCAAAGGCTTGGATGCCATTAATGAACGTATGCCACCGAGGAAAGACGCGCCTCCCCCGCCGCTTGTCACCTCGCCGACGGCGGCTACGGGCAACGGAACGGACGATACCAACAGTAACAACAATAGTCATAGCAAGAACAACTCGCACGCTTCGGTGGGTGGTGGCGCGCATTCGTGAGGTTCACGTGACAGCATAATCAACTCCGAGGACGCAGAGGACAGACGCCACAGCTTTGTAAGAACTGAAATGGGACACAAAATTATGGAATACTAACGGGTTTATTGTCATACCAGGTAGACAACAATCCGTATGAACTGCATAAGCCACCCCCCAAAGAAGATATGAAAAAATGAAGAAGAAGAAACAGGAAAAAATCCCTTCTCTTATCCATTAAATCCCAGATTCTCTTTCGTCCTGTCTTTCACTTGCCTCAAAAGTTGTCCACCCCGTTCAATGACAATTCTTTTGCGCCACGTGGATCCCGGATTTGGAGGAACGGGGGCGGGCAATGGTGAATTACGCAATTTGGTTGGAAAGAAAAGTAGTAAGGGAAGATAGAAGTTGGTATCCGTATACCGTCTTGAGTTTGATGCACAGCGGTGTTGAAAGGGAGAAAGGAAAGGATTTTTGCGTTTAACTAAGATTGAATGGGTTAGTGCGTGCCATTGCGTTGGCCATTAAGTTCAATTCTGGCAGGAAGGTGTGGAAAAATCCTCGTTAGGTACAAATGATAAGCCATGACATGAAAATCAGGGGAAAGGGGCAATAGACGTTGAAGTAGGAAACCTTTTAGGCACCGTTTGGAGTTTAGTAAGGAATTGGTATTCTAGACAGTGCTCTCGAGGAAGAATGGGTTAGGGGAGGAGTCTGCAGGTTTATGCGGGTACCAAAGCTGTACTAGTCAGAGACAGGAAACAGAGGAAAAAAACGTGCGTAAAAAGAGAACGTCTCCAGAAAACAATTTTTTCCCTTATAATACCGTTTGAAGTGTGCAATTCCCTTTTGCCCCTTGTCCATAATCTTTGAAGCCTCTTTGGTCCCTCAAATTCATGATTTTTCTTTTTTTCGTAATGTTGCGGATGCTGTGAGAGTTAACTCTTTCTACTTCTTACGCGAAAGTGTTCTACATGACATGATGTGGGGCTGAACAATGAAGGACAGGTTTGTTTTTACATGACAAAAGCAAAACAAGAGGCTGAAGTTCAGTCGAGGCAGAAACTAGCGTAAAGAAAAAAAACACGAGTAGGACAACAAGTGTCACAGGAAGTTTGAAGGAAAAAGGTAGATCTAGTGTCAATTTTTTAACGTTTTTCTATTGTAAAACTATGAAATATTCGTTATCCAATATTCAGTTTCGTTTAATTTCTTATTCGGGTGGGAAAGATTGCGAATGTGAGTTGCGGGAGTGGGTGGGAGGGGCGTGGCGTATGTGGTGGTGATCGGTTCAGTTTTTTTTGCATGTTGTAAGATAGAACCATTCGCCTCTTTGATTACGATCCCCAAGAAAGAAAGAGAGCAAACAAAACGGATCTTTTTTTGTCGTGAACCATCCCCTTATTTCTTTCCTTCAATTATCCCCAAGTCCTTCGTTTTCTAATTCGTATTCGAAAGAAAAAGGTTTGATTCTTCCTTTCAACCAAGTAAAATTCCCCGTTATAACGTCTTTTATTTTGCGAAATGCAAGGGCCTGCTGAAAAAAAAAGATAATTGCTACAGTTTCTTGGCCTTCCTATAGTATCTTTTCTATTGCGTACGGTTTGACTCTTTCACCCCATTGTAGTTGCATTTCAGTGTGCCACAGTTGGGCTTGTTCTCCTTTTTCTTTTGCAGATTCGAGTTTGTTGCTCATTTTTTTCGATTCACTACAGAAAGAAAATACCTACTGTTAACATACACACCTACACACACACCATGTAGTTCAATTAAGCTGTGACTGCCTTTGCCTGCCAGGCTCTTTCATACTCTTCAGAAAAAGATAACATCCAACAAATTTATTTTATTTTTTTCGAGAAAAGAAAGTTGCGCAATCTGTTTTCCTTACGTTGGCGATTGATGAAAGGTTAGTGTCCATAATTTTTCCCATCCTCACTTGAGTGACATGGGAATTTACAAGTTAATGCCCCAGTTTTCATGTGTTTTGTTACGATTGTTTCCTTTCAATTTCCTCTTCCTTGACAAACTCTTTGTGGTTTTTTGGACCCTCCCATTTTTGGCTGCATTTTTTTTTTGTTCTTTGCTCTTGTGTTGACCGATTGGTTGAAGCTCTCTACCTGTCGCCGTTTCTTCTCTGCCCCCAAATTTTTGCACCGAGACACACCACGGGCTGAAAAAATTAACTAGGAAATCAAACATCCAACTTATTATTAAAAGTATTTCTTCTTCCCCCCTTTACACTGTTAATGTCCCTCCTTGTGTCTCTTATACAAGAAAAAAAATTTCAAGCAGGCTACCAAAAAAAAGCTATGGTCTTTGTATATTCCTCTTGTTCATGAACTTCGCCTTGATGCAAATTTTGTTGTTTTTCCAGTTTATTGTGGATGTTTGTATTGTTTCAGAGAAATTACAAGAACCTTCATAATCAATCATAGTCTCAACGTTTACCTGAATGTAAAGATTTCAGCCACGCCAGGTAATAATCGAGCTTCTTGAGAGTCAGTAACAGACGTTTCCGTTCTTCGCTATTGTTTGTTGGATCTAACTGTGTTCGGGCTTTGCTCAACAGTGCGTGCAGGTCCGAAAGGGCTGCGAGGCTGTAAGATGTAATTTTTGCAGGAGAAGGCCCTTTAATGATGTGGGTGACGTCGCGTTTGGCCTTCTGGACTAACTCGGCTGGGAGCTGTAAGTCGGGATGCTGTCAGACGGAAATGTAAGCAACGTAATCTGGAGTTTGAGGGTCAATTAGGATAGTTTTACCTGATTGGTTTCCAAAGCAGCTGATTCAACTGCTTCGGAGCTAGTAGAGAAAGACTGGTTGCGACGTAAGTTAGAGGACAACTTTATGATTAGCTCAGCAGCTGGGAGACTGTTGTCCAGGTGATCACCGTTGTAGAGTCGCGCTGTGAGCACGTAGGCATACAAAACGTTACATAAGTTGTTACCCACGTCCGCCGATGGGGGCTTCGTCTAAAGAAAATTAAGGATGACAAAAAATCTTCTGAAATTATGAATGGTTGTCGTACTGTTAAAGTGGAGAAATCAAGAATGTTCTTTTTGATTGGAGGTATTCTACTCTCTTTCTTTGTGGATGTTGGGCCACAAATTTCTTCCACCATGGCTACTGGCTCTCTAGTAAGATACAATACCTATTAAGAACGAATGTGCGCACACAAGACTTGACAACTTAAAATTGCTACAGAACTAGCAGAAAAAACTTTAGCAAGCAAAAAGCTGACATAAATTCTATGGTACCGAACAACGCACAATATGGTGACTTATATAAACTCTATGGTACCGAATCTAGCGATAACGACAGCGCACTGGCAAATTATCTTTTATTACAGTATTTGTATGTTCGTATTATATTAGCATCTTGAGAACTAACATAACATTGAGCAATTAGATTTACTGTCGGTTGTACAAGGGGCAAATTTATTAAGGGGAAAGATGAAAAGGTGATCTTACTTTGAAAGCCACCAAGGTTCCCAGGGCTCAACCAACTTGTGTATTTCACCGCTTTTTAGCATTTGTTCAAATTCTTGCTTTTCTTGGTTAGACAGTTTGGACCACACGGCGTCAGGATTGTCCAAATCCACTCCCGCAAGCCTGTGTGCCAAATCTTCTTCTACATCAGTATCGTCCGAATCTGGAAAAAGAGAAAGAAGTTAGATAAAGTTAGGAAGCTGTTTCTCAGTTGATGAGCTCCGCATGAGAAGTTACCGAGTTCATCGTCATTTACGTCATCTTGTTCTTCTTGCTCCTTGAACTTCTTGAGAGCTTCAATAATTTTTTGCTGGCTTTGAGGATCGTTTTCTTTACCCTGTAGTGCTATTTCTTCGACGACGCATTCTTTATAAAATTTCTCTGTGCATTCGTGGTGAGCTGTGGATTGGTAACAAGTTACCGAGCAATATAGGGCGCCACATTTTGGGCACGTATATTTCCCGGTGTTCTGCAAACACCTTTCCAAAATTAATTAGCTTTGATGAAATTATACTTATTTTAGTTGTCATACATGTCACAAGCGTGATAATTTTCCCCTTCCTTTGTGATTTCTTCCATTTTTGAACGTACTTGGTTTGGTATTTATGGCTATTCACTGCCACGCGTTTTGGTTTGTTTTTGCCTCGCTAACGTACAGTACTCGGCAAAAAAACGGGCCAAACAAACTTCCCTATGCTACCGCCACCAGGGTTGCCAGATTTTATTTCAGTCAGCAAACCAAAGTAACCTAAAAAAGAAACCAAAAATAAACCACGAGAATTCAAAACAAACCAAAATGTGTAAAATAATTAAAATGTGTTAAAATTGTTAAAATTACTTTAGCACACTGTCGAAAACTTCCGCGATACCACTGCGAAATAATTTCCTGTAGAACTTTTCTTGGAAAAATTAATCAGGTTAAAGCTATACAAATCGTGACGCAAAACATAATACAATTTTGCGATTGATACTTCAACCTTCGCTTTGTACAAACTGACAAAGCATCTCAATAAATGTCAGCAAAGAGCAAATGCTCAAGCTGATATATAAATTTTAACAAAATAATACGAAACCTACCTCAATAACACAACATTTGATTCAGTCTTTCTATTATCACAAAGAGATCATTCTTTTTGGAGAGTTGAAACCCATAGGACATTGCTTTGGGCAGATTTTGGCAGGCAAATGACATTGAAAATATAATTGCACATAAAGAGATTCAATAAAATGATTACTAGTGACATACTTGCTAGGATAGCGCAAGGCAGAAATACATAAAGAGCAAGTTAATAGAAAATTAATGCGTGTTACATGGAAGGTGAAAATGATGCTATAAACAGGGTAGTAAGACAACAGGAACAACAACAAAATATTACTCGAATTGTGCCAAAAATGCAAAGTTTTCAATATCGATTTCATCTTCACTATCTTCCTTGTACATACTACTGCTGAAGTACTCAAGCATTTTAGACGTTATCTGGAATTCTTTACAGCACAAATTTCTACTGGAAAGGTATGATTTGATCCTGACAACTGCGTCGAGCATTCGGATCTCGATTCTATTCCTCAGTTTGCTCTTGACATACGTCACTTAAGAAGCACTCTTTCCACAAACGCATTAGATATAGGTAAAGACAGACATGCTAAGCAATAATTAGAAAGTTCCCTGAAGGCAAAAACTCCTTGTATGTTCTGGAAATTCCTTACTGATTTCCAAAATTCGATTGTGTCTCTAGGGACGGCAGAATTTTTAAAATGATCCGTCTCAGACCAAATCACAGCACTAATTTTTCGATACTGGTCTTCAATTAACTGAACATTCATTCCCATTAGGTGACTCAGATGTAGATCACGAAAATGAACTTTGTCTACCTGAGAAAGAACTCGACTTGGAGAAAGGTAGGACAAGCCTCGAAATACTTCCCTGTTCTCAGGTAGACGCACTTCCATCTGTGAAATGAGTTCCAACAGAAACTTCAGACACCTTAACTGTACAGTTTCGATTACTTTCTCACCGCAGGTTTGCTTTTGAACTAAATTCTACATTCAGAGGAAAATTTTGCCCCGAAATCTACGTGGGAAAGAGGTTTTGGATGCCCTCTGGTGTCAAAAACTCTTTCTTTCACACTTCTGTGATGGACAGAGAGCTCAAAGAAAAGCTTCTCGGGGTCCACACTGGCACTTTGGAACAGTGCATTAATTTGCTCGAATTCTTTAACAATGGGTGTGAGAAATACGATCAGTAGGTATACGGAATCGTCTTTCACCATATTACTGATTGACGAAACTTTATATCTTACGCTAGCAGGAGCTTTAAGCTCTACCTGGCTAAAGTAAGTTTTCAATTCTTGCCAGTTTACCAGCAGGTTGTAAAGGAACTTTCTCCCTAACTATCCAGCGCGTGGCCGAGTATTTTTGAAAGGGAGTGGGAATACCTTTCCTCTCTGTGTTTGGGTCCATTGTTTCGAATAAGCAAAGGAAATCTTCACGTCTTAGCTGACTTTTCGAAAAAATGCAGGGATTTCTGATAACAAAAATCCAATGCTTGATGGCATGACATCAAAAGCATGTTGCACAACGAGGTTAAGTGAGTGGCAAATGCATTTGAGGTGAATGCAATTTGGGGCTTCGGCCTTAACTCGGGAACAAACTGAATTGTGAGCCCCAATCACATTTGCCGCGCCATCAGAAGAATAACCAATAACCTACAGTTGGAAAACGAAAGACCGACAGACGTTAATTTTTCTTTCAAGGCAAGAAAGAGATCTTCGACTGTTGTGGATATTATAGGAATTAGGCCCAGATAATCATAAAGTACGCTATTCTCTTTTTCTGAGTAATATCGCGCACATACACAGAGATGTTTAGCTGCTGTGATGTCTGTCGATTCATCAATGAGAATCGAAAACATCTTGCTATTCATTTCTTGAGCAACTTCTTCTTGGAGAGCTTTGGAGATCACGTTCTTGATATCTGGGAGTATTTGGTCCTGTGCATCAGCAGGCTTTCCCATAGGCTTCCTTTTCCATTACGCGAAACAATCTCACCAAGATGGTCCATAGTCAAAATCGGGGAGTGACAACACACATTCAGCGCCAGTTCTATTTCAGGGTGGTCACCATTATACCTCCACTTCATACCTCGACATTATACCTCGATGAATTTTTTGATGTTTTCAAACGTTTTCAGTCAAGAATTTTGTACCTAACTAATTACAAGCTGTCACTGCTAACGTAATCAAAGCTTGGTTAGTATAACCAAACATACTCCAATTTAAACTTAACTAAACTTCAAATCTTAGCATTTTCTCTACGAAGCTCACTTTTTTAATTTCTTTCCTTAACAGTATCAAGCGTACAAAATAAAAGCAGCAAACACGCTAATGCGATTTTAAGCAGACAAGAAAAATATAAACCAAAAACAAGGGGCCGCAACATTGACGAGGTAATGTAGGGTAAATTTGACTAGATCAGATATACTTTAGGTTTCAAATTATTGGGTCATAAAATCCGCAGAAAAATGTAAGAAACAAAAAAGTGATAGGTTGTTTAGACATGCTTGCGTAATATAGGGTTAACGTAGTTATGCCGTACTGAATGTTGAAACCTAAAAAAGTGGTCAAAGTATAATGGGGAGAAGTAACTATTTGAGCTTTCTTAACATCGTCGTTTTTAGCAACAGGTACTGGTTTAAAATGTAACTGCCTCTGACTGCAGGTCTTGTTCGTATCTCGTGCTATGTGTGAGGCACTTTTCTGGTGCTGCTCCAATGAACCCTTGTGGGCTTTTAAGTTTGAATGGCACAGAATGCAATAAACATTTTCGGTGCCATCAGAGCTCCTCTTTACCCATGGGAAATCGGCTTCCCATTCCTTTCTATATTTTGTTGACATCCCTGAAGTCCACACTAGTAGGCGAAAGGCTGTTAGAGAAGAAATAGAATAGAGCACACTGATCCAAAGTCATGCAAAAAAAGTCAAGTCTGAACACCAATCTGACAGGCGAATGCACCGCGAAACAATTTCCAAAAAGACAAACAAATAACAATCGACGTTTATATTTTGTAATTACGAGTACTTACCAGCACAATGTTGATGTTACAGACTGAGGAATGATTATATGCTCACAACTAAACGGTACAAAAATAAAAGACTAACGGGCAGTCACGCGGGAATCACAACGCGGGAAACACGTGGAGTAAACACAGGGGCTAAGGGACCCGTATATGGGAGAATCACATATACGGGTGAACAAGATACACAGTGCGCCAACCCAAACACTACGAAGCGCTAAATGCGAATCACAGGATAAAAAGCGTTTCTTCGAGCCGAAGACTAAATACCTAAAGCAGACTAAAATTTCCGGCAATTTCTGATTTTCCAAACAAACCATAAACAAACCAAAAAAAAAACAAATTTCCCTAAACCAAAGCCGTTCAAAACAAACCATTTTTCCGATTTTTGGTTTGGAAAAAAACATCTGGCAACCCTGACCGCCACGGCAGTTGCGCGAGCGGTGTCCCACTTTTTTGTCTTTCGAACGTTTTTGACCCGCTACAAGGCTTCCTCACAGTGGCGTGGGACGTTAGCATGTGGCGATTTGTTTGGTCCGTTTTTTTTTGCTGAGTACTGTACTGTGGAGTTCTTTGGGCGGGGCTTGTATGTCCAATATAATAGCGTTTTCATTTGGGAACCTGGTGCTGCACTTTTCGGCACTGGGTGCCAAGAATGCCTTTCACTTCTTGTTCCGGTGTGAGCAATGGCGCTGGTTACGTTCAGTTGGGAAAATGCACACTGGGTTGGTGCAACCTAGGGCGACTTTTCCAGCACCGCCTTTTTTATCAGTGCTGGGTTTTGGTGCTGAAAGTTTTGGTGGGAAATATGAATCCCACTAGCAAACAAAAACTGTTTCTACTTTTAGAAGATGGCAACCTCTACTTCAAGTAGCGAAAGTGACACTGAAGAACTAGTTGCTCTTGCTAGTTATGGAGATATAATTCCTAAGCCCAAAATAAGAAAGCATGCATCCATTATACGGTTGTATTAAAAAAAGAAGAGATAAATTAAATTATAACACGTTTACCTTATCCGTGAAAAGTACTGCTTTTCAGTTTAAGAAAAGTTTCAGAATATCGCGGAGGGTATGCAATCGTCACATTGACATATTTGCCTATTCTTTACGTTATCATTATAAACAGAAAATTACTTCCACTCGTTGGAAATTTACCATACTCTGTCGTAGGAAGTCTCGAAAGCTCGTCACATCGGACGCCGCCAAGTTATGTAATTAATAAGACTAATTTGAGTCTGGTTGTAAAAAAATTGAATTAAAACTAAGCCGCTTTTATAGTAGTCTTATACAGGATACAAAAGGAAAAAGGGTTGATAAAGGGTAACACTATTATTTTTACATGGTAAATACTAATCCTAGTACATACTAATCACTTTATACACCAAAATTCACACCTTCCAATTATACGGTCATAATGACCGCTTTACAATTTGCAAAAGCGGATCAAAACAGTGGACCCCGCTGCACTGACTACTGAAAAACCAGGTTAGTGCATGACGTGACAAGGCAAAAGAACTCAGTTCGTAGTGCAGCACCAAGACGTCCCAAATGAAAACGTGTAAGTCAGCGCTGGGCAAAATTCAGGTCGTGTTGGTGGCTTTGAGTCAAATTCAATTGAGTTGAATTGTATTCGATTCAACTTGTACAATAGGTTTAACCGATTTTTATCAGTTTAATTCAGGATATGATTAACTTGGCTTGGAATAATGTGGGGGAATACTAACTTGCGCAAAAAAAAATGTACTTGTGATGTTATTCGAAGCTCGACATGAAACAACGCAATGGAAGAGAAAAAAACACTTATACAGTTACATACTAGTACGGTTTTGCGTGGTTATTTTTTTACAATCTCTAGGAGAGGGTAGTAAAAACCGAGTAAATTATTCTGACTTGCTTATGAATTAACTTCGACTTGGAAAACTCCTAAACATTGTTGTGTAATTTTTTAATAAAATAAATATTATTACATTACAATTACTTTTTATTTAAAATTTGCTATTACATTACAATTACACTTGAATGACGAAAATAATCGTTACATTACAATTATATTTGTAAAGTAATGCATTACTTTGCCATTACATTCGTTTAAAATGTTTTTTTTACATTGAAAACTGTTCCAATTTTCCAAATTTTTAACTATACGAAAAATAAAGTAAGTCTACTTACACGAACTGTACTTACACGAATTTTAGCTACCTGTAGATCAGTTTGGCGCCCCACCTTATCTGACACGTAACAATATTCTGAAATTTAATCATACCATATCCACTCGAAGAATTCGTCGTAAAGATTACTGTATCACACACCCAGGTGCAATGTCAAATAACTCCATTACCTGCAACAAATACATAAAGGAATTTTACCTGAGTCATGTTACTGAGTACTGATATCTCAAACCTGAGTCATGTTACTGAGTACTGATATCTCAGTCTTAGTATCCTTGTATGAAGTGCAGTTATCTTTAGATGGCTGTAACTGAAGTATAACGTAAAAAATAATAATCTAAATAATACACAGACGATAATGAGCAACGCTCACGCCGTTAAACGAAAAAAAAGTTATCTTTAGATGCGATATGGTGGCATTATAAATACGAAGGGTACTAAACATTTCTGACTTAATAGGTTTGCCTATTCACAACTAACAAGTCTTTAGTAGAACAAAATTTCGATGAACGCGGAGATGGTCAACTTTCAGAATGCCCCTAAGTAGCTTCGTAAATGTACTTACACGAATTTGTAAATGACTTTATCAATAGTCTAACAGGGCCGTACCTAGGATTGTATGGAATCCAACGAATCCATTTAAGTGGTTCCAATGAACCTTGCGATCGAACGTTTGAATTTGCAATTTCTGAAAAAATATTGAAATTTGACTCGCTTTTTACAAATTTATAAATAACTCTTTAAATAAATCTTCGACGATTTGCAGTAGTATTACGATTCAAAACTTTTACTGTCGAGATCGTTTAACGAAATACTGAGTAGTTTTGGAGAAATCGCTGACACTGCTTAGCATGTGATTATCGTACACCACGGACAGGTGCACCGCAACCTTAAGGGCAGGCGCGTCGCGAGGGTGTCTGTAAGGGTGGGTTGTACCAATTGGACTTCAGGTTTTTACCGACTGTACTATTATAATTTCTTATCAAACATTATAATATTGAAACAGTTATTAAAGTAGTATTTATACTATCCTGTATTTCAAAACACCTTTTTGATGTCCAAATTTTAATTTATCCAAAGTCCAAAATTTTCTTTAAACTAATAGCGCGTTCCGTTGGCTGTACTGAGTGTAGATTTTCTTACACTAGTGTAGGTTTGCGTGTCTACACTAGAAAGTGCAAAACAGTGCAAGTTTTCTCACACTGACTTTTTTCCCAGTGTAGGGTTTAAGTGTTGTGCAGTCGTCCTACACCGTGCTGATGTCATTCCAGTTCTAGTGTAGGAAAACATGTTACACTTGCCACCACACAGTGTGGCCATGGAACGCGCTATAAGAAAGTAGCTGTCACTTCCGTAAGAACAGCGTATATTTCTCAGAAAGAAAATTAATCAGCTCAGGCTGATATTGGCTGATAAATGTAAATCTATTCTAAGAAATTAGGAGTCACTTCCATTGAACTGATTGAATTTCAGTTAATCCCGGTAATTATATGCCATTGCCGTTTCAACATTCCGATAGCTAACAGGCTAATTTTTTATTCGTCATAAGAAGTATTATAAGTGAGTGCAACTTATTTTAGTATTCTTACTATTGGGTTGGTCAGTAAACGCGTGCCGATTTTTGCTCAAAGTTTGAAAATGAATTTCTCTGTGTGTAACGAATTTTTTTCAAAAAGTGTATGGACCATTTTGCACGATCACCTTAGCCCAATGATTGGGTAGATCAAATATACCCTTCTCTAAGAACATCTTCTATTTTTGTGCAAAAAATGGACTGAGGTGCTTTTTTATGAACTCTAGATTTGCGAATTTGTTTAGTGAAAAGAATTTTAAAGAGAGTTAAAAAGAGCGTAGTCGGATAGAGTAATGTCAGGTCTGTAACAAGAGTGCTGTTTTGAACATCATAGGGAAGATTCCAACAGTTTTGGTCAGGTCCGGAAAGATGAGTTTCGCCGGGCGTTGTCGTAGTGAGAGGTTACGCCTCTTCTGTTGGCCAATTCCGGACGCTTTTGAGCAACGGCATCTTTCAAATTCCCAATTACTCGCAGTATTTGTTTGTATTGATGATTTGGCCTTCTAGGAAAAGCTCATAATCAACCAATCCTTTAAAATCCCACCAGATGCACAGCATCATACTCTTCCGGTGGAGCCTAGCGTTAGGGACGGTTTTGGGACGTTTCTGACCCTTAATCCTTGAGATTTTTTTTCTTTTTACGTTATCGTAGACAATCCATGTTTAATCTCTTGTAATCAGCTTCCTCGAAAAAAGAAGCTCCTTATTTTTATTCAGCAATAACTCGGACGCGCCCACGCGCTGCTCCAGGTCCAGTCAATCAGGTCATGCGGGAGCCGCGCGTCCGCTCTTTTCATGTATCCAGCTGATTTCGGGTGGTTCACAACGCTTTTTTGTGATAAACGAACAATCTCCTGCACCTCGCAAATTGTCAGATGTGGGTTTGCGTCAACCAAAGTCGTTATTTGGTCCGTAACGACCTCTTAAGGGCTACCCGGTCAGTCACCATCTTGAAATAAAAATTTCCACTTCGAAACAGCCGACACCGTTTCTTAACCACGGGTTCTTTTAGGCCATTAGGACCATAGACTGTATATTTTTTCTAGGAATTTCCCAAGAGTTGAGTCCTTCGTGGAAATTATAACGCAAATCACTGCAATAATTTTCACCGGTATCGCTCATCTTTCAGCGTTGGATAAAAACTTTGTTTTCAACGCAAGAATTACCAAAGTTGGCAAACATGTCATTAAGAGATCCCTTTTGCTACTTTGTGAACGAAAAGAAATGTATGCGCACACAGAGAAATACCAGGGCTGTCTGAATGCGAAAGTGGTCAAAATAGGAACGCGCTTACTGACCAACCCAATATTTTATTCTTGATTTAGTTGTTGACGTGTCTATAGTCTAGGCTTTATCATGAAAGTCACGAAAAATGAGGACGTTCCCTTGTGGGAAAATGAAAATAGTTCGAGCACCACAAAGCAATTTCAGGTGAGTTAACCACAATGCAACTTCGGGTACAGTACTCGGCAAAAAAACGGGCCAAACAAACCGCCCTATGCTAACGTCCCACGCCACTGTGAGGAAGCCTTGTTACGGGTCAAAAACGTTCGAAAGACGCTAAAGCGAGACACCGCTCGCGCAACGGCCGTGACGCAAGTATAGTGCGGTTTGCTGGGTCCTTTTTTGCCGAGAACTGTGCTTCCACGTCTGTCTGGTTCCACTGACAGCTTCTTTTGTTTCCCTCTTATATGCAATTTCCAAATATTCAATTAATTAGTGTTATTCATTAGCACCCGTTTAGTAGCAACTTGTCTTGTAGCACTCGGCCACGCTTTAAAACTACGCCTTACTGAGTCGCTCGAAACTCCTTATCGAGCAGTGCGATTTCGTTTCATTTGGAATTACTGCCCCTGAAATACGCTTTAATTTCTGGAGCTTTAATTTATCTTGGCTGCTAGTGCACATTGGTCTGTGCGTATATTGACAAAATGAAGTTTCTCCACAAGCTGGGATCGTAATTACAATAATTACAAAAGATGAGTGTA